>JACEFZ010027655.1:0-15000 GCA_014155875.1 Cepaea nemoralis | reverse complement strand
AGAGTGAATGTGGATAGGGGTTAGGATACATATCTTACCTGTTCACACCTCACACGTCTGCATAGGTCTGTGGTCCTGATTCTTCTCTTGTCACTGATTGATTGTGTTGTGTGTGGTCTTAATTATTAGATTAACAGTGATTGTTCATTATATATATATATTCCTCTTGGAGATAATCTGCACCCTATCTGCTGACTTACCTGTCTGAAAAATGGCCACTCCTAAATTAACTGGGGCAGAACTAAGGGCAAAGGGGGAAGGAATGGGTTTGTCTGGTTCAGCTTTAACGGATTACATACAGGAAGTGGAGAGAGAGTATCGTCAATCAGAAAGAGACGATCGGAAGGCCGAATTGGAATTGAGGAAGATGGAGTTAGAAACTAAGAGGATAGAAGCTGAGCAAGCCACTAGAAGGATGGAACTTGAAGCTGAGCAGGCAGCTAAGAAACTGGAAGCTGAGCAAGCAGCTAGGAAACTGGAAGCTGAGCAAGCAGCTAGGAAACTGGAAGCTAAACAAGAAGCTCAGAAAAGGGAGCACGAGTACAGGATGCGGGAACTCGAGCTCAAGAGTCAATCTAATGGGGAAACTGAGGGAGCAGTTGGAGGTTCCTCAGTCCCAGGCTCAACACCAGTAGGTGGACAGGGGTACCATGCTATGAAGTTTCCTTTGGCGGTCTACGAGGAGGACAAAGAGAAGATTGACCAATACCTTCAACGCTTCGAGGCTATGTCAGTTGCTATGGGTCTGGAGCGTAACAAATGGAATCTTAAGCTATCCCAGGGATTACGCGGGACGGGATACGAGGTTTATACTCGCCTGCCACCAGGACATGAGAACAATTATGATGAGTTAAAGACGGCTCTGCTGAAACGATTCGAGGTTACGTCACATACCTACCGGAAAAAATTTCGAGCAGCGAAACGAGAACCGGGAGAGTTGTTTGCCGCCTACAGTTTGCGTCTTAAATCTTATCTCCATAAGTGGATGGATTTGGCTGGGTTCGCACATGACTATGAGAGTCTGGAAGAACTCATGGTGGTCGACCAGCTGAAGAAGCAAATGTCAAAACCTCTCAGGACATTCCTGGGAGAACAAGGAGCGGAACGTATTGACCTCGTGACAAAATTAGCAGAACGGTTCGTAGAGGTACATGGGGAGGCCGGGGAAAACCTTCCCACCAACACCAAAAGGCAGGAGAAACATGACAAGAAGAAAGCCAAAAGCTCTGGAACAAAAAAGGGGGAACCTTATGTGCAAAAATCAGAGGATAGTTCAGAGAAGACGAAGGAGGGAAGCAAGAGCTCTTCGAGCTCTACACCAAAACGACCGTGGTCGGAGAAGTGGTGTTCAATTTGTAAGTCACCCACTCACAATACGAGGGACTGCAAATCGAAGGCTAAGAGCCCTCACTTCGCAGCATGTCAAGTGACTTCCAAGGAGGTTGTCACGGAGAAATGCCAAGGTCAAGCAAGATAGCTCACCATCAGGAGAGCTCACTCAAGTCCGGCACAAGAAAATCTAGGACAGAGGAAATGGTGCAACCAATGCAAGTCAAACACGCACAATGCTATTGACTGCAGAGGAAAGTCAGGAGAATCTAAATTCATCGTGTGCTCAGGAGAACCTAAGGTGGAGCCCACTGAACAGGTCGAGGACCGACGAAGAGAACTCCAGACCAGGAAAAAACCACCTGTAGTGGAATTGGTAGAGGTTAACGGTCGTCAAGTGGAGTGTTTATACGACACAGGACTGGACGGGGAGGCCGTGATTTCTGCGGATCTAGTACATCCAGAACAATTCACAGGTGAGACCATGGAATATACAGCCTGCACAGAAGAGTGCTGTAGTCCATGAAGTTGCCCATTGCTAACGTGGAGATTCGGTCAAGATATGTCACCGGCACAATCAAGGCTGCTGTATTGACCGATCCCATTTTCCCAGTAATCCTAGGTTGCCGGTATGTCTTTCTGGGAATGCCCAGGGAGCCAATCCATATGGGAGCAATACAGACTCGCTCTCAGACGAGAACGGAAGAGGCAGACGCAATTGTGACTAACCCAATGCCGGGGGAGCTACGAACTGCCCAGAGTGAGGATGATACTTTACGTCCTTGCTACAAAAAGCTGCAGAAAAGTGCTGATCCACCAGGACGGGGGCAGTACTACATGAAGAATAGGATACTCTACAGGAGAGCAGGAAGGGGAGACAACCTATACGGTCAGTTGGTCGTCCCAAAAGCTCACCGGTCCCAGATTCTTCATATGGGGCATACCATCTCCTTTAGTGGACATATGGGTATTGCCGCCACCATGCAGCGGATTTCCTGCCACTACTATTGGCCGGGAATGACAGAGGATGTGCGTCGGTATGTGAAGTCATGCCCTGAGTGCCAGAGGGTGGCACCGAAACACTGGACAGCACCGGTGGTACTGGGTGAGATGCCCATCATGAACTCTCCTTTCGAGAGGGTAGCCATCGATATCGTGGGTCCACTTCCTAGGACTAGGAAGAGGAACATGTATATACTCACAATGGTGGATTGCTGTACAATGTGGGGTGAAGCCATACCGTTGACCACGATTGACTCGAAACGAGTGGCGGATGCACTGATGGAGGCCTTTACAAGATTAGGCTTCCCAGATCAAATTCTGACGGACAATGGGTCCCAGTTTTGTGGAAAACTCATGGAGGAGGTATTTAGAGTGTTTCACTCTAACCACATACATACCAGCCCTTACCATCCTCAAGCCAATGGACAAGTAGAGCGTTTCAACGGCACGTTGATGACAATGCTCAGGAAACTAGCGCAGGAAAAACCTGATAGGTGGGATGAATATATCCCTGCAGCACTCTTTGCCTATCGGGAAGTTCCTCATGGCTCAACAGGACTACCACCCGCTACGTTGCTGTTTGGTCGTCCAATCAAAGGACCGTTGGAAGCCATGTTGAGGAGTTGGACTGAAGAGGGGACGTCAGAAGAAGTAATCTCATCCTATCAATACGTGGAGGAACTGAAAGAAAAACTCCACAAAGGATGGACTCTGGCAAATCAAAACTTGAAAAAGGCCAGGAAAAGACATGCGGCTTACTACAACCGTAGGTCTAAAGACAGATCTCTAGAGGTGGGAGACAAAGTTTTGTTGCTACTCCCAACGGGAAACAACAAACTGGAGATAGGTTGGCAAGGACCATTTCCCGTGGAAAGGGTAATATCCAGAACCAACTATCAGATCCGGATCCGGGGAAAGTCGAAGATTTTCCATATCAATCTCTTGCGGAAATACGAAGAGAGACCCGGAGAAAAAGCAGCTCACCTCATGGCAATGGCAGTTGCAGTGGAGACAGAAGTGGGAACCAGCGAGGGCAGGGAATATCCCCTGGTACACCAGGAAACCTACAAGGATGTGCAGGTGAACCCTGATCTGACCTCCCAGGAGAGGGAGAAGATAACCCAGGTTCTCAGGTCTCATAAGGAGATACTGACTGATAAACCAGGACGAACAAGGTTGGTGGAGTTCGAGATGACGTTGACTACACGGGAGCCTGTTCGCCAGAAGGTTTACCCAGTGCCCTTCTCTAAAGAAAAGGCCCTGGAGGAGGAAATACAAAAACTGCTGGAGGATGACGTGATTGCACCATCCACATCCCCATACAATGCGGGGGTAGTTTTGTTACGGAAACCAAGTGGAGAACACCGGTTGTGTATAGACTACCGACTTCTGAACAGTCATACACAATTTCAGGTGGAACCTTTGCCGAATCCAACGCAGTTATTCGCTAGGCTCCATAAGGCTCGGTACTTTTCAAAGGTGGATCTGAGTCGGGGGTACTATCAAATACCAGTCAAACCGGAGATTCGACCACTGCTGGCCTTCAGTACACCCAGTGGACACTACGAATTCAAGGTCATGCCCTTTGGTCTCAGCAACGCACCTAGTGTGTTTACACGTATGATGAGGACTTTACTAGATCCTTTACAGGATCCGGCCATCATCTCCTTCATGGATGATATTCTGATTTCCAGTGGCAGCTTGGATGACCATTTGCAATCCTTGGAGAGAGTGTTTAATAGACTCAAGGAAGCAGGGCTTACCGCTCGTCCAACCAAGTGCATGATTGGTTACCAGACTCTGGAATTTCTAGGTCACACCATCACTCCAGGACACATTGTCCCAGAAGAGAAGAACCTAGAGAAAATCAGAAATGCCCCAAGGCCAAAAACGAAGAAGGACGTGCGATCTTTTCTCTCGTTGTGTGGATTCTACCAGAAATTTATCCCACATTTCACTGAACTGGGAGCTCCATTGACGGAAACCTTGAAAAAGGGATTCCCGGACCAAATCATTTGGACACCAGAATGTGAGACTGCCTATAGTCAGTTAAAGGAGGCCTTGGTCAGTAAACCTGTATTACAGCTCCCGGACCTTTCCAAACCATTTGTGTTGAGAACGGATGCAAGTGGGATTGGGATTGGGGCAGCGTTGTTACAGGAAGGGAAAGACGATGCTTCGGTTTTGAAACCTGTGGCATACGCAAGCAAGAAACTACTCCAGGCTGAGAGGAATTATTCGACCGTCGAGAGAGAATGTTTGTCTCTCGTATGGGCCGTGCAAAAATTCCAGCCCTATTTGTATGGAGTTAAGTTTCGGGTCCAGTCAGATCATCAGCCCATGATGTTCCTGGCTACTTCTCAGAAGCTCAACGCCCGTTTGATGCGGTGGTCGTTGTTACTTCAACCCTACAATTTCACAGTTGAGTATATTCCTGGGAAGGAAAATGTTGGAGCGGACTTCTTATCAAGACACCCAGCTCCTGAAGAAGAGGAATGAATCATCTGGATTGAATTCACAGTGGAGAAGAGTGAGATGGACTACTCTCTTAAGAGGGGGCCTATGTCATGATTTCACTGTGTATCAACCTGATAATAACAATACAGACGATCATAATTATGGCCTGTGTGCAAAGCTACATTTGTTTTTTTTTAACCGGGACAGAAAAACAATAAAGTCGGACTGCACAGCTGCAGTTGTTTACCAGTTAGATCAAAGACAGTCTATGTTGGCAGCTACAACTTGTTGGGAGCGGTCGGGAGACCTTGAGAAGTTTCTGACATCAAAAGGAATTGGCGGCTTGTTGTTGAGACAATGCAGCAACGCGGGCTTGTTTGGGTGTCAAACCAAGAAAAGACCACTCGTACATTTGATTAAGTCTTGGATAGACAGAAGATATGTCGGGGAATTGTGGACACGTGGTTTTAACACGCTGGCTTGTTGAAGCTGTCAGGACAGGAGAAGTTAACTCCTGCATTAAGATTTTGAACTAGGTTAGGGCCCTTGAGCGACAACCGCGGAACATCAAAGATTTCTCGGGAACACTCCTGGCGCTGTGAATAAACAAGACTGGGATAAATTAGTGTGGCCAAGGATTGTGACTAAGATTGACGTGTTTGTGTGTGTGCTGCAGTTAGGAAATTCGGAGAACATCTATTGTGTTAGATTTAAGTAACATTAGATAACATATGCCTTAATGGCAAGTTATAGATGTCATCCAGGATTGATGCAGTTGTGCTTAAGGTATTGTAGAGAGTATATTTAAGCCTAGTTAATATAAGCAGTAGCCTCGGTAAAACTTGCTAGAGTAATGAATAGAATTAGCTCTGCTAGTGAGAATTGTGTAGTGGGGTGATATTGGGGAAATTGGGGATGGGGAGAATGTACAATGATGGGATCTTCTAGTGATGTCTGCTAGGGGTCTACACTTTACATTTTGCTCTGTCCTGATCTTAACCCACTGCAGACCGGAGTGAAGAACTCCTATGCCCATGACAGAGAATGTTCACTGTCATGTATCTGAGTGAGGCGGACACCCCCCCCCCCCCCCAATCCAATGGAGGTTGGGGACAGTTGCTATCACCCAATGTGTTGTTCTCTCGTTGACAGGTTCCTTTAGGTCACTCAAGTCACTGAGAATGGAGACCTTGGTGCAGGCAGTTGGTCAACATCTTTTGCACTTAGCCCATGATAGAAAGGGTTTACGGGAACAAGCATAAGAGGGATTATCAAACGTCACACATTAACAGAATACAAGAAATTGTTTTCTCCACACCATTTTGGAGGAAGACCAATCGTCAAATTAATGTTTCAAACATCACTTGGGAACAGAATAGTAAAAAGTGAATTTCTTTTACACCACCTGGGAACAGCCCAGTGGCATTATGTTTTACACGACAGGTGAACAATCAAAGAGATACAGTTATTCCCCATCACATGGGAATAAATCAGTATAAACTTATTAGGAAGTTAGTATAACAATGGTCTTATGAACAGTAGACACTTGAGACAGGAAGTACATTTATTACAAAGAACAGTATGTTCGTGTCCTCACTAGACAAGGGTGTTATAAGTATAGGAACAAATTAGACATATATTAACTGTGTGATCCAGACAGGATTTAGGGTCGGACTGTGACTAGTTCTTTTGAGTGATCAAACAGCCACCGGTGGAAATCTACATCTAGCAGGATGGACACATACCTGGGTGAGGTCTTCGTGGACTGAATGAAGATGTGGTGTGATCCTTTCTGGGATGATCGGGCTGGGCTCTTCAGCTACCTGGTCTAAGTCTGCACCCACTAGAATATTCGACACACATTCTACACATTACTAACACACACTTCTCACACTTATACTCTTTGCTTAATAAATTATTTTGTATTTATTTGTTAAAGCTAGAGTTGTGGAGTATGTTATGTTGGGGAGGAGTGAGAGGGGGCATGATCTAAGGGTGAGTGAGAGTAAGAAAAAGGGGTTTGCAGACCGACGGAGTTTTGTGGACGGAGTCTGGTGGTTTCTCTAGGACAATAATATTGGGGTAATAAAAATGTAGTGTTGATTCCCCCCACTCCAGGGACAACACGAAAGTAAGTAAGGAAGACTTACGACACATGGGGTAAATAATTTGTAAATTGACAGGAAAGTAGAAGGAATATATTTCTTACCTTATTTTTCATTTCCTTCTTGTTTCTTCAGCTGCTGGTTAATAATGTGTACACAAGTATTCGTGTTAGCTTATTATATTGAGTTCGTGAAAGCTTCCAAATAGCTGTGCGTTAATGTGCGTATGGAGTGACGAGAAATGATACCGCAATTTAGTCATCATGTTTCCATTTTTAAGGATCTGTTCAGCTGTCTGTGTAGTTTGTACACACGTACACATGGGTGACAGACCCGCTTTGAGTCTTCGTGAAAGATTGTCTACTCTGCTGTTTACCGTTCAGAGACGGAACATGTTTTGCACTATGAAAATAGTTGCCAGTGTCTCTGTAGTGGGCTTTCTTCTTAACGACCAAGATGTTGGTCCTCTTTTCATTGAAGTTTATAGATTGATTCGTATGCACGTGTGTTGTCCCCTAACTTGACAACGTGTTTGCTCTCATGTTTCTTGTTATGCCACAAAATGTCAGTTTCCACAGCAATATTACTCTTCTGTTGGTATTCAATGCGTTTAGTGTGTGTGTGTGTGTGTGTGTGTGTGTGTGTGTGTGTGTGTGTGTGTGTGTGTGTGTGTTTCAATACAGTTGTTTGTCACCGCTGAGGGCTTGCGGAATTGAAAATTCATCACTCTGGAATACGAACTGTTGCCATTGACATTATGCTGATGCTGTAATGTTTAGGGCCTGCAATTCTTCTAAATATTTGTAGCAAAATATCCCAGTTGGTGTGCACGTGGATTAAGGTCTGCGATCTGCTCAGACCTTAATCTGTGTCGGACGATTCCAGTAGGTTGATGACTGCTCTCGGTTGCATAAAATTCAATCCATCCTTTCTCCAATAATCCTCTTCCTCTTTCAACACATGGTCCTCACATTTTTCCAGTAACTTTTATCAATATTTAATAGCGCGGATTGGATTAGTATCCTGACGTCAGACAATTTGAAAATAGCATTGTCAGCTGCCACGTGTCCTTTAATTTTAGCCCACACAAGTTCTATAGGGTTAAAATGAGAATGATACGGCGGAAGTCTCAAGCACCCATGACGATGCTCTTCTATCAACTTGTCGATTTGATATTTCTTGCTTTTTGGCGTCTGTTTTACAAGTGACAAAAATTCTATCTAGAAATACGTTTCTGGAAATGGTATGTTTTCCATTCGGAGTCATATCTTTATTGCTCCTTTTGTGCTCGATGCTGCAGGTATTTTGTCTTCTTGGGCAACAACATTGATATCATGCATTGTCCATAATTGGACACTACGGTCTATCTAGGGATGGAAGCACAGTATTCTCGAGCCAATCTCTAAATATATTGCCATTCATCTTATTATGATAATCCCTATTGTCTGTATGCTTTGATACGAACACGATCCCAGCATTCTGTTGTAAGCCATTTTGCGTATTACCAGCATGGGCCATGACCAAAAGTTGTCCTATACTACTGGGCACATATCGCTTTATCTGTCCATCCACTGATTGCCATTCCTTATCACTTGTGTGGTGCGCATTGATCCACATTTCATCCAAACACACTATGCCATAATTTTCTTTGCGCATTTCCCTTATTTCACGTAGCTATCTGCTTCTCATGGCTCCTAAATGCGGTTGCTCGCAAAGATTATTTCTACCGCCCTTGTACTTTCTAAAAGTGAAGATAATGTCCTTATAATTTTCCACAAAGTTGTTTTGGATAGCTCTATGTTATTGTACTTTCTGAACCAAACCCTAAGTTTTCTTACAGTCACTGTTTCTTTGGCATCCAGCATTTTTATAATGCTGGATAATCCTCGATATAAAATCCAAAATTTTTATAATTCTAGGAGTCTCCGTGGCGAAATGGTCAAGCCTTTTTACTCGGGCTCCAAAGGTCGTAGGTTCGATTCCTGGCCGCATCCTTCGGTTCACGAGTTAAATTTTTCGGAGACTTCTGTGGGTCGTCGCTAGAGCTGTGGAGTTCGTGCTTTGTGCGATGATTTCCGCGCTGCGGAAAAAGACCAAGCCATATGGCATAGAACCCGGTGCAATGAAGTCGACCCTGTCGTATATCAAGCTACTTTTTAAAGCATTTTTATAATAGCTCGCCTTATGACATCTTTGTCAAAGCTGTCTACAATAATCTTTCTACCTACCGTTTGGTTATTTCGTGGTGGTTTAATTCCAGATTCTTGCACCCATCGACGAAATCCCCGTTTACTCAAACCCAATGCATGCAGTGTTCTTTTTTCGGAATCTGTAGTAGTATAAAACAGTTTCCTGCGATCAGCTCCTTGACAAAAATATGTGTACAACTTCATAGCGATTCTTTGAAGTGTATAATTTCGCATTCAATCCCATTGAAAAATATTTAATGTTAGCGATATGTGGTAAGATTAAAAAAATAACAACATCATGTTAATCAGGTTTCATGAAATAACCCACATATTGAGACACCTCTGAATGAACAGTCCTTGTTTAAACAACGCAGGGATTTGGCATAAGGCCAATCCCGTGAAAAAAACGTACAATATTCAACACTGAGCGCTGATTGTCTGGCTACGCTGTAATACATTTAAAATTATGAATTTTATCTCAGACCCGTAAATTATATACCGCATATAAACAAACTTTGAAATCTGCTGTAAAATCTCCAGAACAAAAATTTTTTTGTTGGGTGGACATAATGATAAGGTTATATACTAAATCTCATAATTTTCTCTCAGTTGGTTACTGAGATATGGATGTTTATATTGGGGCAAAAAAAAACAACAACAACAGACTATAGTAGTAGTAGTAGTAGTAGTAGTAGTAGTAGTAGTAGTAGTAGTAGTAGTAGTAGTAGTAGTAGTAGTAGTAGAAGTGGTGGTGGTGGTGGTAGTAGTAGTAGTAGTAGTAGTAGTAGTAGTAGTAGTAGTAGTAGTAGTAGTAGTAGTAGTAGTAGTAGTAGCAGTAGCAGTAGAAGTGGAGGTGGTGGTGGTAGTAGTATTAGTAGTAGTGGTAGTAGTAGTTGTAGTAGTAGTAGTTGTAGTAGTAGTAGTAGTAGTTGTTGTAGTAGTAGTAGTAGCAGTAGCAGCAGCAGCAGCAATAGTAGTAGTAGTAGTAGTAGTAGTAGTAGTAGTAGTAGTAGTAGTAGAAGTAGTAGTAGTAGTAGTAGTAGTAGTAGTAGTAGTAGTAGTAGTAGTAGTTGTTGTTGTTGTTGTAGCAGCAGCAGCAGTAGTAGTAGTAGTAGTAGTTGTAGTAGTAGTAGTTGTTGTAGTAGTAGTAGTAGCAGTAGCAGCAGCAGCAATAGTAGTAGTAGTAGTAGTAGTAGTAGTAGTAGTAGTAGTAGTAGTAGTAGTAGTTGTTGTTGTTGTTGTTGTTGTTGTTGTTGTTGTAGCAGCAGCAGCAGCAGCAGTAGTAGTAGTAGTAGTTGTAGTAGTAGTTGTTGATGTTGTTGTAGCAGCAGCAGCAGCAGCAGCAGTAGTAGTAGTAGTAGCAGCAGCAGCAGCAGCAGTAGCACAGTGGTATAACAGAATCACCAACGCGGAGCTCATAGTGAAAATATAACACATCGCAGTGAACAAATAAATAGGTGAAGATAAGAAACAGCGAGGATATTGTTAAATAGATAGGGCACACATTAAAGAAAAAAAAACAACAATGTTATTACTATATTGTACAGGACACAAGAAATAGAAGGAGATATAAAAATCCACGAAGAAGAGAATTAGTGGTGAATAATACGGGGAGGAGACAGAGAAGGGGGAGGGGGCGTCCCAGTAGAAGCCGCGGGAGACAGTAAATGACAGGACAGCTTGGCGTGAGTTGGTGATAAAAGACAGCAGAAGATGAGGAAATCACTGGCAAAGTCATAATTAAACACAGCGGGCTTAATCTTGATTGTTTACTCAATGTGAACAGTAGAAGAAAAGAGAAATAATTAACTACCTATATACTTGTATAGCTAGGCAACCAGATAAGTTGGTAGGTGGTTAGTTGGATGGCTCATTGGTTAGTTGGTTAGTGGGTTGGTTGGTTAATTGGTTGTTTGGTTAATTGGTTGGTTGGTTAGTTGTTTAATTGGTTGGTTGGTTAGTTTGAATCCCTCAGAAGACTGAGTTTTTACCCGGATTACTGACATGTCTGTAAACTGTTAAAGTGTGACTATCTATACCGATGGCTGAGCGTTAAGAGGCAAGTAAGTGCAAAAGCAAATGGCAAATGTTTAGTACCTCAAGTCTGAGAATCGAAGTAAAGGCAGTTACTGCAACTTTCCGCTGGTTCGAGAACAAACTGTATACGCATGTTGTGATAGTGACTAATTCACAAAGCATACTGACAAAAGTGAAGACTGGCATGCTTCGTGCAGAATGGCATACATCGATTCACAGGTCTCTGGTTGTGAGCATTCTTTGGATCGTTTCTCCAAGTTAGAAATGAACAGGCAGACATATTGACTGGTGCCACATTATCAAGGGGTGATTTGATGCATGATAAAGAAGATGTGGTGACGGCTGTATGGGAGTATGGAATAATGCAGAAGAACAGATAGACTGTCATGCTCTAGAGAGAATACAACAGCAATGGATAATCAGGAGATCTGGTAGACAGTAGTCACTCAGAGGAAGAGCCAGACGGACATATAATCAGATTGAGCGTGAAGCTGATGTATAGACCCTCCCAACCCAGCACCGAATTAGCATCTTCACGATGGTGTTTTGGAGAGCCCTGTTTCCCCTCTCCGTGCTCATACACAGGCGGGGTATGCAATAAAGATACTGGAACTTCACGCTTGCAGAGAGGGAATGACGATCCTTGTAACTTTGCCAGACTTGGGACCTAGTCTGTAGATAGGCAGGAACACAATGAGCTGCACCGAGGTTTTCATCAGAGTGAAATCTGGTTTTCGTTTTGTGAGCTCAGTGAACCAGAAAACAGACGACTGACCAGTTTTGAACTCAAGTCATTGACATACTCAGTGGCACGTTAAATTTAGACAAATAAATAGTGTTGATCACAAGTCGGTGACACACTCAGTGTTACAGTAAACATAGACGACTAACTAGGTTTGATATCAAGTTATTGACATACACTCACTGACGCAGCAGCACGACTGACTAGTTTTCACCTCAAGTCAATGACACACCTAGTGGCACGTTATATATAGACAAATAAATAGTGTTGGTCACAAGTCGATGACACACTCAGTGGTACAGTAAACATAGACGACTGACTAGTTTTGTTCTGAAGTTATTGGCACAGTAAACATAGACAAATAAATAGTTTTGATCTGAATTCGATGACACAGTCAATGTCAGAGTAAACAGGCGACTGAGTAGTTTTGACCTCAAGTCATTGACACACCCAGTGGCACATTAAACATAGACGACTGACTAGTTTTGACCTCAAGTCATTGGCATACCCTCAGCGAACTTAGACCAACAGCATTGTTCTCACATTGCTGACATAAATCTACTAAATCCAGGCCAGGCTTGTAAAATAGAAAATCATGCACGCATAACTAGACTAAAAAATTAGTAGACACATAACTTGACTAAAACAATTATTAGCAGAGATAACATGACTAAAACTATCATTAACACATATAACTTGTCTAAACGATCAGTAACATAGATAACATGACTAAAACAATCAGTAGCACAGATAACAGGACTAAAACAATCATTAGCACAAATTCATTCATTCATTCAGTAGCATGTCCTTTGCAGAACCTCGCTCCCATAACAACCCTCCGGAAAACCTCTCGATCATAAGCAAGATGTCCCTCGTCTGATACACCCATCTGGAGATCATCCGCCACATCCTGCACCCATCTTCTCTTTGGCCTTCCTCTTCCTCTCTTCCCAGGCATATACCCTTCCATTATTGTTCTCTCCAAACTTTCGTGACGTTTCAAGTGACCAAAATATTTCAATTTTCTTTGTTTTATCGTCTTTAATAGCCAAACTTCTTCAATATTCAACTCTTGAAGTATGGATGCATTTGTTCTTTTCTTTACCCAAGATATTTCTAGAACTCGTCTATAACACTTATATTCAAAGGCGTTTATGCGCTGTTCAGCTTGTTTAGTAAGTGTCCATGTCTCACAGGCGTATGTTGCAATGGGAAAGATGCATGCTCTTAAAAATCTAATTTTTGTAGTTCTGTCTGTCCCACTCCATAATTTATTCAGTTGTTTTAGTCTTTGAATTAGCACAGATAACATGACTAAAACAATCATTAGCACAGATAATATGTCTAAAACAATCAGTAGTACAGATAACTTGACTAAAACAATTATTAGCAGAGATAACATGACTAAAACAATCATTAGCACAGATAACATGACTAAAACAATCAGTAGCACAGATAACTTGACTAAAACAATTATTAGCAGAGATAACATGACTAAAACTATCATTAAAGCATATAACTTGTCTAAACGATCAGTAACATAGATAACATGACTAAAACAATCATTAGCACAGATAACATGACTAAAACAATCAGTAGCACAGATAACATGACTAAAACAATCAGTAGCACAGATAACATGACTAAAACAATCAGTAGCACAGATAATATAACTAAAACAATCAGTAGCACAGATAACATGACTAAAACAATCAGTAGCACAGATAACATGAACTAAAACAATCAGTAGCACAGATAACATGACTAAAACAATCAGTAGCACAGATAACATGACTAAAACAATCAGTAGCACAGATAACATGACTAAAACAATCAGTAGCACAGATAACATGACTAAAACAATCAGTAGCACAGATAACATGACTAAAACAATCAGTAGAACAGATAACATGACTAAAACAATCAGGTAGCACAGATAACATGAACTAAAACAATCAGTAGCACAGATAACATGACTAAAACAATCAGTAGCACAGATAACTATAACTAAAACAATCAGTAGCACAGATAACATGACTAAAACAATCAGTAGCACAGATAACATGACTAAAACAATCAGTAGCACAGATAACATGACTAAAACAATCAGTAGCACAGATAACATGGACTAAGCAATCAGTAGCACAGATAACATAACTAAAACAATCAGTAGCACAGATAATATAACTAAAACAATCAGTAGCACAGATAATATAACTAAACAATCAGTAGCACAGATAACATGACTAAAAGCAATCAGTAAGCACAGATAACATGACTAAAACAATCAGGAGCACAGATAACATGACTAAAGAAAACAATCAGTAGCACAGATAACATGACTAAAACAATCAGTAGCACAGATAATATGAACTAAAACAATCAGTAGACACAGATAATCTACTAAAACATCAGTAGCACAGATACATGACTAAGACAATCAGTAGCACAGATAACATGACTAAACAATCAGTAGCACAGATAACATGACTAAAACAATCAGTAGCACAGATAACATGGACTAAAACAATCAGTAGCACAGATAACATGACTAAGCAATCAGTAGCACAGATAACAATGACTAAAACAATCAGTAGCACAGATAATATAACTAAAAAAATCAGTAGCACAGATACTATACTAAACAATCAGTAGCACAGATAACATGGCTAAAACAATCAGTAGCACAGATAACATGACTAAGCAATCAGTAGCACAGATAACATGACTAAAACAATCAGTAGCACAGATAATATAACTAAAACAATCAGTAGCACAGATAATATAACTAAAACAATCAGTAGCACAGATAATACTAACAACATAGACAGATAATACTAAAACAATAGTAGCACAGAAACATCTAAAAAAATCATAGCACAGATAACATGGCTAAAAAATCGTAGCACAGATAAATACTCATCAGTAGCACAATAACTGCTAAACAACGTAGCACAGAAAAATAATAAAAAAATAAAAATAAAACAAAATCAAAACCCGAAAAAACCGGAAAAAAATGAAAAAATCAGACCAATAAAAAACATCACAGCAAAAAAATCAAAACAAAAATCAAAAAAAACCCGAAAAAAAAAATCCGATCTGCCCTCCAAAAAAAACTTCACCCCCCAAAAAACCCCGG
>JACEFZ010027654.1:245000-275638 GCA_014155875.1 Cepaea nemoralis | reverse complement strand
GCGACAGGGAAAGTTCTAGACAACTTATAGAACTTATCTCGTGTGTGGGGACTTCGCTGCTTCCCCGTTATTTGGTTGGCTAAATGATGATAAAAAGAGAGAAAGACGATTCTTGATCGATAGATGAACATTGTAGTTACTAAACAGCAAGAACAACCATTTTGTTAGCGTTATAAGGCGAGGATAACTCGAATGATCGTCGATCAAATGTAAGTATTGCAAATAGAGGCCGGGGGGTAGTTGTGGGCGGTAATGATGACGACGATGATGATGATGATGATGATGATGATGATGATGATGGTATAGATAAGTGGCATTGCAAAGGTGGTGATGATGATGCTGTTTGTATGCTTGACATTGCAATGATGATGATGACGATGATGATGATATGGTTGATATTGCAGTGATGATGATGTTGATACGTGATTGGCATTGCAATGATGGTAATGATGATGATATATGATTGCCTTGCAACGATAATAATAATGATATATGATTGTCATTGCAATGGTAATAATATATGATTGACATTTCAATGATAATGATACATGATTGGAATTGCAATGATAATGTTACATGATTGGAATTGCAATGATAATGATATATGATTGGAATTGCAATGATAATGATACATGATTGGAATTGCAATGATAATGATGATGATATACGATTGCCTTTGCAACGATAATAATAATGATATATGATTGGAATTGCAATGATAATGATGATATATGATTGGCATTGCAATGATAATGATATATGATTGGAATTGCAATGATAATGAAATATGATTAGAATTGCAATGATAATGAAATATGATTAGAATTGCAATGATAATGAAATATGATTAGAATTGCAATGATAATGAAATATGATTAGAATTGCAATGATAATGAAATATGATTAGAATTGCAATGATAATGATGATGATATATGACGTGGCATTGCAATGATAGCGGTGATGACTTTATTTTAATCCGTGCATGTGAACAATGTTTGTTGCAAAATTTGAGACGCTAACAGTGTAGTCTGCCTGCCTGCCTGCCTGCCTGCCTGCCTGCCTGCCTGCCTGCCTGTCTGTCTGTCTGTCTGTCTGTCTGTCTGCCTGTCTGTCTGCCTGTCTGTCTGTCTGTCTGTTCGATATTAAACTACAGACTAACCTAGACATGTCTATAACGAAACTAAGACATTGCTATAATGATGGGGCATAACTGCACACAAACATACACACAAACATACACACAAACACACACACAAACACACACATATAATTTACTTACACATCTGGATTCCCGACCCTATCAATTCATCTCATCTCGTCTCATCTGGTTCCTCTTGTACCTTGCCGTGTCGAGGTGAAGTATAAACAGCGGGAGAGAGCCCGTTTATGGGATTCATGCATCGAGATTCCCATAGACTGTTCTATTCCCCCTGTCCATCGTTTACGTAGCCGGCCTCTTCTTCTGCTTTCATTTGATTCTGTACACCATTACTTGTATATAATCGGACATCAGTTAGTGCAAGTCACAAATGGATCATTCCCCACACATTCACCGCCCTGGGCCGCTATTCTACCCTCCTACAACTGCCATATCTCAGATGTATTCGGACTGTACATTGATGCCATCTTGTTCACACAATGAATGGTAGGGAACTATAAGACTGTATCATACCAGTCAACACTAGAAGGAGGCAAACGAAGTCTCGGAAAGCAAAGTTAAAAGTTGAACATATCAATGCATCGAAGAGAGAGAGAGAGAGAGAGAGAGAGAAGAGAGAGAGAGAGAGAGAGAGAGAGAGAGAGAGAAGAGGAGAGAGAGAGAGAGAGAGAGAGAGAGAGAGTTAACAATGTTAAAATTTGAATATATATATTTTATACCAACAATACCAATTACAATAGGATATAGCCAAGTAAAAAGTAAAACCACATAAGGAAATGTTTTTTGTTTCAGAAACTCAAAAAAAAAAAAAATGCTTGCTATAATATTTAACAACGGAATATTCTCACAGCACAGCAGGGCATCGTCGTCGTCATCATCATCATCATCACATCATCATCATCATCATCATCATCATCATCATCATCATCATCATCATCATCATCATCATCATCATATCATCATCACTATCATCATCATCATCATCATCATCATCATCATCATCATCATCTCATCAAGTGTATTGCCAACTGGCATGAGCTATCATACTTGTCCAACATAAAGTGGCAAGTACCAAAACAGATATTGTTCCATGCCATCACAAAAAGCTTATCAAGATTATTCTCTCACCGTCTTTCCCTGTCTCTTTTCCCCATAAATCTGTCCATTTGTAACAATATGTTGCGTATTGTTCTCAAAATAAGGCAAAAAGTGTTGGGCCCTTCTTTCTGATGTTTGTGACATGTTGTAATAGCGTCTTTCGTAACATTTTAATAACCCAAGGTATTCAACATAAGATGCCTATATACAAGATAACATTTCTTATCAAGAGCTCCCCCAATGTATTTGTTGTATCTCTATCTAATGTATTTGTTGTATCTCTGCCTAATGTATTGTTGTATCTCTGTATAATGCATTTATTGTATATCTGCCTAATGTATTTGTTGTATTTCTGCTTAATGTTTTGGTTGTAACTCTGTCTAATGTATTTGATGTATCTCTGCCGAATGTATTTACTGTAACTATGTCTAATATATTTGTTGTATTTCTGCTTAATGTATTTGTTGTATCTCTATATAATGTATTTGTTGTATCTCTATATAATGTATTTGTTGTATCTCTATATAATGTATTCCTTGTATCTCTATATAATGTATTTGTTGTATCCCTGCCTAATATATTTGTTGCATTTCTGCCTAATGCATTTGCTGTATCTCTGTCTAATGTATTTGTTGTATATCTCTGTCTGATGTATTTGTTGTATATCTGTTTAATGTATGTGTTGTATATCTGTCTGTTTGTGTGTGCATCTCTACGTTATTTGTTCGTATGTGTGTCTACTTTAGTTATTGTATCTGTACCTGCTTTATTCGCCGTGCTTCTACATACACTGTTGCATCTGTGCCTACTTTATTTATTGTATCTCTACCTACTGTTGCTGTATCTCTACCTACGTTTTTATGTTGTATCTTTAACTACATTATTTATTGTATTTCTATCTGCTTTATTTGTTGTATCTATATCTACTTTATTTGTTGTTCCTTGCCTACTATTATTGTATTTCTGCCTACTTTATTTGTTGAACTTTACTACTTTATTTGCTGTATTCTACGTACTTAATTGTAGTATGCTACCTGTTTTGGATTATATTTCTCTAACATTTTGTTGTATCTCTACCTACTTTATTTGTTGTATCTATATCTACTTTATTTGTTGTTCCTCTGCCTACACTATTTATTGTATTTCTGCCTACTTTATTTGTTGAACTTTACCTACTTTATTTGCTGTAATTCTACGTACTTTAATTGTAGTATGTCTACCTGTTTTTGGGATTATATTTCTCCTAACATTTTGTTGTATCTCTACCTACTTTATTTGTTGTATCTACCCCCCCCCCCCCCACACACATTTAACATATATATATATATAGTTTTGTGTGTGTGTGTGTGTTTGCGTGCACGCTTGTGTGTGCTGTGTTTGAGTATATATATTTGTTTTGTTGTTGATTATACATCATGTTATTTACTCCAGACGTTCAGATTAGATTGCTTGTTCTGCTAGAACCATTCATTCTTATCCAAAACGAGAATGATAATAAATTAAATTCCGATAATAAACTATAATTTTATAGTAAAATATAATCCTATAATAAACTGTAATCTAATAATAATGTATAATTTGATAAGCAGCTGCATTTTTACAATAATCTATAATCTTATATGAAAATATAATGTAGTAATATTGTATAATTTCAAAAGGAGCTATATTTCTATAATAAATATAGTCTTATAAGAAACATTCTTAATGTTGCATATCCCTTACAGGACATTGCAGTCAATACCAGCATTTTTCAGCTGCTGTTGATGTACTAGGCAAGTTTTACGTTCAGTAGTTTGCCATTGCTTTCTGAACACATACCACCATAAGTTATCAGCGCGGCGCGATCTTATAAGAAAATATAATGTAATAATAATGTATAATTTCAAAAGCAGCTACATTTTATAATAAACTATAATCTTATTGTAAACTGTAGGTCGATAATAATTTTTATAGCAATATATAATTTGATAGGCACCTAAAATTTGATAATATACTATAAATTATATAATCTGATAACAAATTGTATAGTCTGATAATATAATATATTCCGACAGTAAGCCTTGTAATAGACTGTTTTCTGATAATAAATCCTTATTTGGTAATAAATTTGAGTATCACAATAATTAACTCAAGGGTTATACGTAGTTTATTATTGCAATAGTTTTAAAAACAAACATTTATTAATCAGAGTATAGTTAATTATTATTGTTTATTATCACATTATAATTTACTATCAGTTTTTACTTTATTTTCAGATCATAGTTTATAATCATTTTACAATCTACTATCAGATATTAATAAATAAGGAACATTAAAGAGGGTTTGGCATATGATAGAGAAATAAACTATAATACTTTAATACATTATTATGAGATGATAAACTCTAATTAGATAATTATCTATACTCTAATTCTCTATCTCTCTCTCTCTCTCTCTCTCTCTCTCTCTCTCTCTCTCTCTCTCTCTCTCTCTCTCTCTCTCTCTCTCTCTCTCTCTCTCTCCCTTCCCTCCCCCCTCTCACTCTCTCACTAACACACACACAAACACACGAACCGATATTATTGTGGTAATAAACTGGAATCCTTCACTGTCGAAGTATCTGATATTTATCGATGACTTTAAAGAAACAATAATCAGATATTATGCTATGCTCTATAATAATAAAATATAGATTTTACAAACATCTTCACATATTTTACCTAGAGCACCTATAGATATTTATACAATATTACTTTTTAATAAATTGTCATCAGAGAGTAAACTGTAATTTGATAATACGCTATTGTCTTAAAATAAACCTTCATCTGAAAACAAACTAGAATTTGATCGTGAAATACAATTTGATAGTAAACTATAACCTTATTAAAAAACCAAGATCTTTATATCTTAACATATCTTAATCTGATTATAAATTATGATCTGAGAATAAACTATAATCTGATATTAAATTATGATGTGATAACAAACTCTAACTTTATAATTAAGCATACTATGAATAAAGAAGAGAACAACTAAAATATAATAATAAACTAGAATCTGAAAAATTAACTAGAATCTAATAATAAGCTAGAATATGATAATAAACTATATTCTGATAATAATCAACATTCTAATAATAAACTAGGATCTGTTAATAAACTTTATTCTGATAATAAATACATTCAGGTAATAAATTAGAATCTGATAGTTGTTGAGTTGATCTAGGAACCGACATCACTGCACTCAGGACATTCCCATAAGCACTTAGTCCCCTCGTTCAACAGCCAGCGAAGAGTCACACCACCAATCGTACCCACCACTATCCGATTGAAAGCTATCCTGGTCCTCCCTCTCAGTTTTGAGACTCCACCAGAACCCCTGTCAACCCCCAGCAATCTCATCCTCTCCACACAGGCTCTCAATCTAGAATCTGATAATACATTAGAATCTGACAATAAAATAGAATCTGATAATAAACTACAATTTGAAAGTAAACTAGAATCTGATAGGGAAAACAAAAACAACTAATATTATAGTGCACTATTTTGTTGTTGTTGTAAGTTGCACATCCTTTACAATACGTTGCAGTATCTTACTGCTGTTGTTGATGTCTTGGCAAGATGTTACGTTCAGTAGTATATTGCGCGAGAATCAGTAGCGGTTCTCGCCGCGTTGGTAACTTACGGGGTATGTGAGCCGGTCGCTCAGAAAGCAATGGCAAACTACTGAGCATAAACAGCAGCTGAAAAATGCTGATGTTAACTGCAACGTCCTGTAAGGGATATGAAAAACAAAAGTTTACCATTGCTTTCTGAACGACCGGCTCCCATTCTAGCACGTTAAAACCCAGCGCGACACGGTCTGCTGCCAAATCGGTCGCAGCTGTGTTTCGAACTCGGCTAAGCGGGCTCATAAATCGCGTTCGCGAGCATTTAGCCACGGAGAACGACCGAGTGCACTAAAAGCTTATAATAATCTTTAATTTGATAATAAACCATGAAAAGATATGGTAGATGTGGCCGTTAATCTGTGACCTCAAGCGTAGTCCATACACACTACTTCTAGTAACAATGGACTGATTTTTGCGTGTGGGTTAGCTTTCCCTATTGCCAGTATCCATCGCCTACAGGCGAACCCACTCCGACTTCAGAGGTAACAGATATTAGCTTACCTAACCTGTCAAATCGACTATACCAACATTGTACTATATGTGTATCTGTGTTTGTTATATACGCTGTTAGTTTTGTTGTTGTCGGTTATGTATGTTTGTGATGTACTGTTGTATCGATGTATTCCCATTGAGTATGTGTGTTATATAAACCGGTGGAAGGCAAGGGGAAACCACCGCTGTAATTTCCCAATGAAGATAACGAAGTTAATGGGGGTTCAAGTGGCGTATCTTTATCAGGTAGGGAGCATAATGTACCATATACTATTGTATACTTCTAATATCGCCGGCCCAGCGCCGAAGGGTTACCGACGCGATTCATAATTCCACATACCCGCTTTCGAAACACAGCTGCGGGTGATTTGGCAGCAAACCGCCTTGAGTTTTTTTTTTTTTAACGAAATGGTATGGATGCCGGTCGTTCAGAAAGCAATGGCAAATTACTGAACCTAAACTTGCCAAGAGATCACAACAATAAAACATGTTGGTGTTGTCTGCGACGTCCTGTAAAGGATATGCAACTAACTTAGACTTAGAATTTATAGTTCTAATACGGAGCGAGTATGTTATGTATTGTTGTATACTTCTTGTTGAGTAACGATCTAATTCATTAGAGCGAGTATGTCTTCTTTTGTTGAATAATTATAATTCTTTAAAGTGAATATGCCATGTATTGTATACTTGTATTCATGTTGAGTAAAGATCTAGTCCTTTAGAGCGAGTATGGTCTCTTTTGGTAAATAATTCTTCTTCTTCTTCTTTCGTTCGATTGAAATATGTCTATAACTGCAATGTTGTCTCTTGTATGAATTTAACTGTCTTTTTTAGTTCACACAGAGGTCCATAGAGTTTATCCTCCACTGTCGTCTCTCTAGGCCAGAAGGTTTCCCTAGATATGTTATATTTTGGGCAGTCTTGGAGTATGTGCTCTGCTGTCTGCGACGCCAATCCACATGTGCACATGACTGTTTCACCAGTAAATAATTCTAATTCTTTAGAGCGAATATGTTATGTATTGTAAACTTTTAGTCATGTTGAGTAAAGATCTAGTACTTTAGAGCGAGTATGGATTCTTTTGTTGAATAGAACAGTTCTAATTCGTTAGAGCGAGTATGTTATGTATTGTTGTATACTTGTATTCTTGTTGAGCAACAATCTAGTCTTTCAGAGCGAGTATGTCTTCTTTTGTTGAATAGTTCTAATTCGTTAGTGTGAGTATGGTGTGCATTTATAAATAGTTGTGTGCCAGTCGAGCTAATATGTTATGTACTGTTGTATAGTTGCATTTTATTTCATCAAATATGTATTTTTATATGTATATTTACCAAACGATACCACGCATCGCACCAAATACCAAACGACACCATAAATCACACCAAAAACCAAACACCATAAAACAACCCCCCCCCCCCCCCCCCAAAAAAAAAAAAAAATAAATAAAAATAATGACACCAGAAACTACACCAAAGACAAACAAAATCTTAAATCACACCAAATTCAAGCGACACCCTACATCACACCAAAAACCAAAATGACACCATAAATCACACCAAAAACCAAAATGACACCATAAATCACACCAAAACCACACACCATAAGTCACACCAAAAACTACACACGATAAATCACACTAAGAACCACACACCATACAGATGAAAGACCACATACCATAAATAAAACAAGAAAAACCCAAATACCATAAATCTCGCACATACCCCCCCCCCCCCCCCCCCCCCCCCCCCCCCCCCCCCCCCACACACACACACACACACATATCACACCAAAAACCAAAGAGAATCATAAATAACACCCAGAACCAAACGACCCGGTTGTGACTAATTCCTCAGTTAGTACAAATCACGTCACCCTCCCCCCTTCTCTCCCCACACACTAAGACACAGAAACATTTTGATACTGATCCAGCTGGCGGGAAACAACAATCACTGCACTCCGCTTCACACAATTCTTCCTGCTGCTGCTGCTACTACCACTTACACCAACAACTGTTGCTGTCACAACCACCACTTAGACATCAATTGCCGTAATCTTTGCACCGTTTCCGTGTTAATAGTCATATCTATTATAGTAATCTGGGGCAGAAAATAAAAAATCCCCGATGTCGGTTGAAATAATCATTCAAATAATAGTCGGTAGTTTTCTTCTGTGTACATACAACAAAGACATGTGATTATATATATGAGGTTGTGTGTTGTGTGGTGGTGAGAAATAGTCAGTTTGTGTGTTACCGTTGTGACAGGTCGCTTTCAATTTGATACGGGAAAGTCAGGGTTGTGCCAGGAAGTGTGTGGCTTGTGTGGGTTGGTGGGGGGGGGGGGGGGGGGAAACTTTGGTCAAAAGTCAAAGCGATTTGTGTGTGTGATACTGTACTAACAAGTTCGGACGGGCGCGCACGCGCGAGCATACACGCACACACACACACACACACACACAGAGGCTCACACACACACACACACACACACAAACACATCCATTTCCTGTTGTCACGATGTTCTGCAATGCCTCGCCCCTCATCATATGGCCAAAGAAAGATGTTTGTCTCTTTCTTATCGTCGTTAGTTACTCTGGCAGTCCAAGGAATTCGCAACATTCGTCTCAGGAACCACGTCTTTGCTGTTTCCAAGATCTTCCTGTTTTCATTCACATCCCAAGATGCAATGCCTTTCAGCAAAACAGATTCTATATAGCACTTCAGCACTCTCTTTCTTACATTCAATGATAGTGACTTATTGCATAATATACTTTTCATTATCTGAAATGCAGCTGTTGCGTGCCCTATTCTGTTCTTAATCTCTCTTGTGCACCTTCAACCTTATATTATAAATACCCCTAGGTATTTAAAAGTATCCACTTAGGATATATATATATATATAGGGTTCTATATTCATCAATATATTTATTATTTAAGAACAGTTCAAAGCAATATTTTCCCTTTCTGAATCTGAATAATGAAGACAGAAACATAATATTGCAAATTTTTTAACCTGCCATCTTTCACTGGATCTCGCCAGATGCATACTATAGAATTATGTTTCATATATATTAAAGCAGTTTGTGTATGTGTGTGGGGGGGGGGGGGGGGCTGGGGGGGGGGGGGGAGAAGGGGGTGTTCGCTCGCTTTAAACCCTATCGTAGTTCATACACTTGCTACTACTTCTAATGAAGTGGACTGATTTTTGCTTGTGGATTTGCTTTCCCTATTACAAGTGTCCCTCGCCATCAGGTGAATCTGATCCGAGTTCTGAGGTACTTGTAATTTACGTCCCCAAGTCAAGGAAGAGGAGTCAACATTTTAATCCAACTGACTGAAATAGGGGTTGAACTTTTACCTGAAACACGCAAAGTACGCTGTCATATTCTTTGCTGTTGCCACGGTATTTTTAAAGAGACTGTGTCGTGTTGTTTAGATAACAATTCTACGTAACGGGCTGTTTATATAAATATTCTACGTAACGGGCTGTTTATATAAATATTATACGTAACGGGCTGTTTATATAAATATTATACTGAACTGATTCAATGCTAAAAAAGTAGGTATGGACCATACATGGTACGCTATCAAATAAACAAGTATTATAATGTAAATTTATGTCATGGAAGTGTCAGATAATATCAACAAAATGATCATATGTATGCCATGGGAGTATCAGATGATATAAACTAGAAGATAACATTTATTTCATGGGAATGCCAGATAATATAGAAAATAAGATAACACTTATGGCATCGGAGTGTCAGAAATACAATCAATCATATATCATTTATGTCATGGGAGTGTAAGATAATATAAACTAGAAGATAACATTTATTTCATGGAAGTGCCAGATAATATAGAAAATAAGATAACATTTATGTCAATGGAGAGTCAGATAATATAAACAAAAAGAAAACATTCATGTCGTCGTGGGAATGTCAGATAATATAAACAAAATATAACATTTATGTCATGGAAGTGTCAGATAATATAACCAAATAGAAAACATTTATGTCATGGGAGTGTCAGATAATATAAACAAAAAGACAACATTTATGTCACGTAAGAGACAGATAATATAACCAAATAGAAAACATTTATGTCATGGGAGTGTCAGATAATATAAACAAAAAGACAACATTTATGTCACGTAAGAGACAGATAATATAACCAAATAGAAAACATTTATGTCATGGGAGTGTCAGACAATGTAATCTAAAAGAAATCACTTATGTCATCGGAATGTCAGATAATATAAACATAAAGATAACATTTACGTCATGGGAGTGTCAGAAAATATAAACAAAAAAAAAAAGTAACGTTTATGTCATGGAAGTGTCAGATAATATTTACACAAATAAATAACATTTATGTCATGGAAGTGTCAGATAACATAAAGAAAAAGAAAAGATTTATGTCATGGGAGTGTCAGATAATATAAACAAAAAGATAATATTTAGGTCATGGGGGTTTCAGTTAACATAAACAAGAAAACAAAAACAACAACATTTATTTCATGGGCGTATCAGATAATAAAAACTAAAGGATTACATTTACTGGAACCAAGTAGCAGCAATTAAAATGGGAAATAAAGAGGGTAGTTACGAACAGATAAAGCTAGGAGTACGACAAGGGTGTGTCTTGTCACCAGATCTTTTCTCCCTGTATAGCGAAGTAATAATGAGAGAGATCAAAGAGATGCCAGGAATACTAGTTGGGGGTTATAATATAAATAATATACGCTATGCAGATAACAGTAATGGTGGCGGATCAATCAACAGACCTACAACAATTGTTGGACACTGTAGTAACAGAGAGTGCAAGGAAAGGACTCTTCTTGAATATCAAGAAAACAGTAACAATGGTGATATCAAAGAAAATGGTGACACCAAAATGTGACATAGAAATAGGAGGAATAATTCTTAACCAAGTGTATAATTTTGGATACCTAGGGGCATTTATAACATCAGATAGAAAATGTACAACAGAGGTTAAGAGCAGAATAGGGCAAGCAAAAGCCGCATTTCAGAAAATGAATGAGTCGCATTTCAGAAAATGAATGAGTATCTTATGCAATAAGTCACTTTTACTGAATGTAAGAAAGAGAGTGCTGAAATGCTATGTAGAACCAGTTTTGCTGTATGGCAGTGAATCTTGGAATGTATATGAACAAATTAAGAAGAAATTAGAAGTAACAGAAATGTGGTTCCTGAGACGAATGTTGCGAATTCCTTGGACTGCCAGAGTAACTAACGACGATTGCCTGAAAGAGGCTAATGAACCTAGAACATTATATACGATAATATAATAAAGATACGATAATATAAGAAAGAGACAAACAGCTTTCTTTGGTCATGTGATGAGAAGAGAGGCATTGGAGAACATCGTGACAACTGGAAAGATCGAGGGGAAGAGAGGCAGTGGCAGACCAAGAGAAATGATGCTGGATGGATTGAGACAGTGGCATGGAAGAATATCAGCAGCAGAAATTATCCAGAATACCAAAGACCGAGATCTGTGGAGAGCCATGAACGCCTACGCCAGCTGGCAGAGCACTTGATGATGATGATTACATTTATGTCATGGGAGTGTCAGATAATACAAAGATAAATATAACATTTCTAACATGGGAGTGTCAGATAATAAAAAAAAACTAGAAGATAACATTTATGTCATGAGAGTGTCAGATAATATAAACAAAATAATTAACATTTATGTCATGGGAGCGTCAGATAATATAACTAGAATTTAACATTTATGTAGTGGGAGTTTCAGATAATATAAACAAAATAATTAACATTTATGTCATAAGCGTGTCAGATAATACAAACGCATAAGACAAAATTTATGTCATGAGAGTGTCAGATAATATAAATAAATAGATAATATTTATGTCATGGGAGTGTCAGATAATATAACTAGAAGATAACATTTATGTCATGGGAGTGTCAGATAATATAAACAAAAAGACAACACTCATTTCATGGGAGTGTCAAAAAATATAAGAAGAAGATAACATTTATATCATGGGAGTTTCAGATAATATCAACAAAAAGAAAGCATTTATGTCATTGGAGTGTCAGATAATATAAATAAACATATACAATTTATGTCATGAGAGTGTCAGATAATATAAACAAACATATACAATTTATGTCATTGGAGTGTCAGATAATAAAAACAAAAAGATAACATATATGTAAAGGACATGTCAGATAATATACACTTAAAGATAACATTTATGTCACAGAAGTGTCAGATAATATAAACAAACAGATAAAATTTATGTTATTGGAGTGTCAGATAAAATAAACTAGAAAATAACATTTATGTTACAGAAGTGTCAGATAATATCAACAAAAAGATAACATGCATGTCGTGATAGTGTCAGATACTATAAACTAAAGGTAACATTTATTTCATGGGAGTTTCAGATACTATATATATATATATATATATATATATATATATAATATATATATATATATATATATATATATATATATATATATATATATATAAGATAACATTTATGTCATAGAAGTGTCAGGAAATATAATCAAGAAAATACCATTTATGTCATCGAAGTGTCGGATAATATTAACAAAAGGTAACATTTATTTCATTGGAGTTTCGGATAATATAAACAAAAAGAAAACATTTATGTAATGGAAGTGTCAAATAAATACACAAAAAGATAACATTTATGTATTGGAAATGTCAGATAATATAAACAAACAGATAAAATTTTATGTCATGGGAGTTTCATATAATATTAACAAAAAGATAACATTTGTATCATGAAAGTGTTAGATAATATAAACCAAAAGATAACATTTATGTCATGGAAGTTTCAGATAAAATTAACAAGATAACATTTATGTTATGGAAATGTCAGCTAGAGAGACAACAGTGGAAGATAAACTCTATGGACCGCTGATTGAACTAAAAAAGACTGTTAGATTCATACAAGAGAGAACATTGCAGTTATAGACATATTTCAAGCGAACGAAAGAAGAAGAAGATAACATTTTTATGTCATGGAAATGTCAGAGTATATAAACAAACAGATAACATTTATATCACGAGAGTGTCATGGAATATGTAACTTCACTGTTACAGATGCCTGCTGAATAACGTAGCCTTGATCAGATAATTCGTAAATAAACAAATAAGTATAGCTTGACGCTTATATATGTAGAAGAAAGAAGTAGAAACTAGAGGATACACTAGACAACATGAAAATTGAAAGAAAGCTATAGTTACCGGCCGGAATTCGAACCTCCAAATGGCCACAGAGCCCCGCTGCAGGAACAAGTGTACTTCGCCATTTGACCAGTTGGAAAGATGACGTGATGGCTTTCCTTTCTTAACACGAGTTTAAATTAAAATACACATCTAGGAATATTAATTTACAATTTTAAAATGCTCAGAAGTAAGTAAACCTAATACATTTTTTCAATACACAATTTAAAATAAAATATAATATAATACTAAAATGGGGGGGGAAAATATGCAGAATCTAATAAAGAAGTTAAGAAGCGGATAAAAGCGGATAAACGACAAAATATAGGTGACATAGCAAGAGAGGCAGACAAAGCAGCTTGGTAAGAACATTTCAGAGTCATTTACAGTAAGTATCACAAAGAGGAAGACCGAGAGGAAAATACCTGGATGGCTTGGCCACATGGCATGGACGAGACAGGAACACTGAACTGATCCACGACTCCGGTGATCGAGTGAAATGGCGAGTCATGACCGCCCACGCTTTCCGGCATGGCACATGATTGATTGATTGATCACAGAGAAGATAGAAATGCAATATAATCAGCCAAATGGATTGATCAAAATAGACACGGGGAAGTTCACATTAACAAGGATATAATAAACAATTGGGTCGAATAATTTGAGAACGCCTGAACAGACTGTCCCATAAAACCCTTGAGATATCTATCCCGCAGAAGTGGAGATGGATATCAACTGCAAGACACATCTCAAAACCCTTGAGATATCTATCCCGCAGAAGTTGTGATGGATATCAACTGCAAGACACCATTTAAAGAAGAGGTAATTAAACATATTAAACGGCTGAAAAGCGGGAAAGCTGCTGGTCCAGTTGGCATCCAAGCAGATGCCGTTAAAACTGCGGTAAACACAGGAAATTAATGATTGCTCATACAATTTAGCAGAATCTTAGAAAGTGACAAAATACCAACTGACTTGAGAGAAGGATATCTGAAGAAGCTGTCAAAGAAATAGGACAAATATAGAGAAATAATGTTACTGCCAGTTCCTGGGAAAGTATTAAACAGGACCATTCTAGAGAGACTACAAGATGCCATTGGCAAACAATGAAATGAACAGGCAGACTCACGACAAATAGACCCTGCACTGACCAGATCGCAACACTGGGGAAAATAATATAGGAAATCATCGAACTAAACTCAACACGTTGTATCGGATTTGTGGACTATGAAATGGCCACTGATGGCATTAACCTGGCTTTTAAATATATAATATTCATCTCATCTCATCATCTCATCATAGAATATTGAAAACAGTGTATTCCATTTGTGAATTTTATTCACATAAGCTACAAATAATATGTTGGACGATTTGTTGCCTGGCATATTTCGCTTCATCTCGTCAGAGTTATATATTATATGAAGTGAGTAAATGAATACTAATTAAGCTGAAACAATTAAAACACATAGTTACAGGTATTGTTCAAATGTGGAACATCTGTTATCTCCACGGTAATTGAAATTTAGAACGAACCTTTATGTTTACACAATACAGTGTGGAACCACCTAATTGCTAATTGAATACTTTGAGGAAAAAAAAAAAAATTAAGAAAGGCGCAATACATACTATATTTTATATGAGTACATTCTAATATTTTCAGAGAGGTATTTTAAAGTGTTAATGTGATACACGTATAGAGTTTGTCCATCAAACATATAATCTTCCCAGTTATAGTGTAATACTTTATACGCGTGCAATATACCTATTTATAGAAACAGTTCTTTGTTAGCTATCCGACTATTCCTTTATAGTTTCCACACATTTTCCTGTGATCATCATTGTAAATATGTTAACTTAGGAGTGATCTGTATGTTACAACATTGTGCCTTTTTCCGGTCTATCTGTTTCTGTACATTGGCCTGCGTACGTCAGCCTATCTATCTGTCTGTGCATCTACACACCTGTCTGTCTGTCTAACTGTTTGGCCAGCCGAAATGGCGACAAGCTGTGTGTCTGTTGGTCAAGTGCGGAATGAAAGCTCTGTGTGTGTGTGTGTGTTCAGGCTGCTAGTTTTCAAATAGCACAATCTAATAGCTCGTATGGGGGTACATAGATGTACCATGTCTTTTGTATTATTTTATAATAATCAAAAACTGTATTGATTTATTTGGTTGTTTCGGGATTTGAGATTTAAATATTGAGCACAACCCACTACTGGCAACGCTGATCGCATTCTGGTATGAACCTAAGGCCCATCCAAGTCAATGTCAGTCGCGGCGATCGGGTAAATCTTGAGCTATAGCCTACGATGGGTGACGTTGTAGTATTCTGTATGTTGTATGGCAGATCCCGCACACCAAGTTTAAAGTATTTTTTTCTATAATCACCAACATTGCTTTTTTACATTGTAGATATGTTATAGCCACTATGTAACAAGTATTATTTCATAATCAAACATGGTATGTTATATGGCAGATCTGTTATCACATCCATATATTTTGTATTATTTTATAAGCATCAACATCTGTATTCAGTATGGCCGATCTTGTATATAGTCTATGTGTAAGGTATTATTCTATAATTATATTCTAACATGTAGCATAACATTTTGATCGTCATAAAATAATGTTATCCACATATATGTTATAACATATCTACCATCTAACATATTATTTTTGATAATTACAAAATAATACTAAACACATAGGAGATACATTAACTCTACCATGATACATGACATTTTGTGTGATGATAACATTAATACAGTACACACACAGTATACAACAGATCATTCATGTAACAAGCCATTTTTGATATTTGCAGCAGAGTACTAAACACATAGGAGGTACATCATTTCAACCATGTAAAATGCAATTTTTGATGATTATAAAAATAATAAAGTGCGGATACAAAATACATGTATATATTGATGATTATAAAATAAAATATATATCATATATATCATACATAGGAAACCAAATAACCTATGTAAAGTAGACTTCTTGATTATAAAAATATGACCATATACATACACGATATAACGGTTATGTTACATAAAATACACTGTTTTATATGATACATTATTACCAAATTCATTCATGGTACAACATATATATTATGTTACTTACACGTTTTGATGATAAAATATGACCATGCAATTACATGATGCTATCAGATCCGTCATATCACACGCACTTTGTTAAGATTATAAAACAGCCTCATGCAGACGAATAATTATACACGGTATAATAGAATTACCAAATACCGTAACAATGTTGATAGTTGTAAAATAATGCCAAGCAAATAGGAGGTTTATCATATCATATCGTTTATCATAGCATATACCATAGCATATTATAGCAAATCATATCATCATATCATATCATATATCATACAATATATCATATCATATATCACATATCATATTTTTCCATATATCATATGATATCTTATATCATATCATATATAATATAGTATCATATAATTTCATAGCATAGCATATAATATCATGTATAATATACTATCATATATCTTATCATATATAAATTCTATTTATAAATTTTAAATGGGAATATTCTTCAACAAGTGAATAGGTACAATTATCTCGGAACAATAATAACATCTGATGGGAGATGCCTTGAAGAGATTAGAACAAGAATCGCCATGGCAAAAGTAGCCTTCAGCAAGATGAAAAACATACTGACCAATAAAAAGATGTCAATTGAAACGAGAAAAATAGTGTTGAGATGCTACATAGAACCTGTACTGTTATATGGATGTGAAGCTTGGACAATGAGCAGCCAGGCTGAATAAACATCTGATGGCTGCAGAAATGTGGTTTCTGAGGAAAATGCAAAGAATACCATGGACGGACAGAAAAACATATGAACAAGTCCTTCAAGAAACAAATGAAGATCGTAAACTGATTAGAGACATTAGACGTAGACAATCACAATTTTTTGGGCATGTTATGAGAAGAAATGAATTGGAGAACTTGGTGACAACTGGCAAGACCGAGAAGTAAATACCTGGATGGCTTGGCCACGTGGCATGGCTGTGACAGACACACTGAGATCATGCCGATAAGCGTGAGCGGTCATGATTCGCCATTTCACTCCATCATCAGAGTCGTGGATAAGCTCAGTGTGTCTGTCACAGCCATGCCACGTGGCCAAGCCATCCAGGTATTTACTTCTCTGTCTTCCCCTTGGTCTCTTCCCATCGATCTTGCCAGTTGTCACCAAGTTCTCCAAGTTATTTCTTCTCATAACATGTCCAAAATGTTTTTAATATTTGCGTCTAATTTCTCTAATTAGTGTACGATCTTCATTTGTTTCCTTTTTGTTTGTAGAACCTGGTAATTGGGTTTTCTGTCTGTCCATGGTATTCTTTGCATTTTCCTCAGAAACCACATTTCCACAGCCATCAGATGTTTTTCAGCTTATCTGCCCATTGTCCAAGTTTCACATCCATACAAAAGAACAGGCTCTATGTATCCCCTCAACACTCTTTTTCTCGTTTCAATTGACATCTTTTTATTGGTCAGTATGTTTTTCATCTTGCTAAAGGCTACCTTCGCCATGGCAAATTCTTGTTCTAATCTCTTCCAGGGATCTCCCATGAGATGTTATGACTGTCCGAGATAAATGTACCGATTCACTTGGTTAAGAGTGTTCCCATTTACTTGTATATTACATTGTGGCTGTTTCCTTCATCCTAATTACGACCATAATATGTGTCTACTTACAATTCAGTTCTAACCATAGCTGTTCTCTGTGTGCAACAAACGCATCTACTAAATGTTGCAGATCCTGATCATTGTCTGCAATCAATACTGTATCATCTGCATATCTAATATTATTGATGTTCGTCCCCCTTTGATGATTCCATTTATATCATCAACATTTCTGAAAATATTTTCACTATATATGGAAAAAAGATCTGGAGACATTACACATCCCTGTCTCACACCTCTCTTAAATGGCTGGTATTGACCTACTTCATTATCAATTTTTATGGCAGCTTGTTGTTTCCAATATATGTTTTTTATAAGTCTAAGTTCCTTCCCATCAGTTGTTGGCATGTCTTAATCTCTCGAAATCCTTTGTGTAATCAATAAAGCAAAGATGTATATCCTTGTTTACTTCTATAGCACGTTCAATAACTGTTCGCAGCATATACACAGCATCTACTGTACCCTTTCCTTCTACAAACCCACATTGTTCTTCCCCTATTTCAGGTTGTATTTTCTTCCTAACTCTTTACAAGATAATTCTTAGCAATATCTTCGTGATGTGACGCATTATAGTAATTGTTCGATGTTGATCACATTCCAAGGCTCCTGATTTCTTTGGGATTGCAATAACTATATAATTACATAATTCATGAGGTATATCTCTAGTATCATATATTGTGTTCAGCAGTCTGGTGACTTGATCTATTCCATATTCTTCTAAAGAATTAATAATTTATGTTGTGATGTTATATCTACTGGGGTTCTTGCCAGTTTTCATATGGTTAAGAACATTCTGAACCTCCATCTTCAAAATTGATTGCCCTTCATCATTAATTCAAATACCATACTGTTTATCTCTGTTATCATCATAAAGGTTTTTCACATAATCTGTCCACACATGTAGACTTTGATCTTTTTCTATTATGATTTTGCCATCTTTTGTTTTTAGACAGCCTGCTGATGTATGCATAGCATATATCATATCATATCATATCATATCATATCATATCATATCATATCACATATCATATCACATATCACGTCATATTATATATTATATCATGTATCATTACATATATAATATATCATGCATCATATCATACATATCATATAGTATACATATATCATAGCATATCACATCATATCATACTATAGCAAAGCTTATAATATAATATCATATCATATCATATATCATATACTATCATGTATAATATCTTATCATATAACATATCTTCAAAGTAACACTAAATCTTTGATAATTACAAAATAATAAAGTACTTTTACACATTATAACATATCTACGATTTATAATTCATTTTATGATTAGTGTAAAGTTATACTGGATACGTACAATATGTCACAGATTACCCATGTAATAATTTTTATTCATTATAGAATAATAGCTTATACATAGATGGTATAGGAGATCTGCCAAAGACATAGTTTTTGATGTTTATGAAATAATACAAAATACATACTGGTTATAACAGATCTCCGATGTAACATACCATGTTTGATATTGAAATAATACTTGTTACATAGCAGATATAATATATATTTACAATGTATCATACCGCTTTTGTTGATTTTAAACTACTTCTATATACAGAGAAGTTATATCAGATCTACCATGTAACATCGTATAATTTCTGTTGATTGAGTTGAGTTGTTGAGTTGAGTTATGAACCGACATCACTGCACTCAGGACATTCCCATACGTGCTCCGTCCCCTCGTTCAACAGCCAGCGAGGAGTCATACTACCAATCGTTCCCACCGCGATCTGATCAAAAGTTCCCCTGGTCTTCCCTCTCAGCTCCGAGACTCTTCCAGAACCCCTGCCGATCCCCCGCAATCTCACTCCTTCCACACATGGGCTCTCAATCTGTTTATTATAACATAATATAAACATAACATGTTTCTGTTGATTATAGCATAATAACATATACCAATAAGATATAACAGATCTGCCATATAACATATACGTTTTGGAGACCATAAAATAATACCATATTTGTGAATCAGCCATGTACATACGCCGGTTGGGGCCGCAGACAGTAGACCACATACTCAAAGACTGTCCAGAATACGACATATCTAGACAAACCATCTGGCCTAGACTAAATAACAATGGAAGGTAAACTCTATGGACCGTTGAGGGACCTACAAACAAAAACAGCAATGAAGTTCATACTTATTGCAGGTATAGAACATTTCAAGTGAACGAAAGAAGAATGAGAAGAAGAAGAAGAAGAAGAAGAAGAAGAAGAAGAAGAAGAAGAAGAAGAAGAAGAAGAAGAAGAAGAAGAAAAAGAAGCAGCAGCAGAAGCAGAAGAAGAAGAAGGAATACCATAAATATAAACAGTTATGGTTATCAACAATCTAACATACTATTTCTGGCTGTTGCTGTTGTTGTTCTTGATATTGTTATTGTTTTTGTTGTTGTTGTTGTTGTTGTTGTTGTTGTTGTTGTTGTTGTTGTTGTTGTTGTTGTTGTTGTCTTCCACTTATGGCATTAAGAGTCCTGGGGATTTGTAATTAAATTTCCAGAACCTGTGAATTGCACCTTTCCCCCAATCCCCTCCATGATTCGTGAGCAATATATTTCTAGGATAAAGTAAATTCCCTACCAATATACTAGACCTGTCACAGGTTCCTTCCCTGCTTAACCCTTTTATATTTGCTACAAAAGCCACGTCACACTCACAGACAGACGTATTTCTTGTGATTATAAAATAATACAATACACCAACAAGCTATACCAGATCTACCATCTAACTGACAATTTTCATGATTATAAAATAATACAATACACCAACAAGCTATACCAGATCTACCATCTAACTTACAATTTTCATGATTATAAAATAATACCATACGCCAACAAACTATAACAAATCTACCATGTAACTTCTAATTTTCATGATTATAAAATAATACCATACGCCAACAAGATGTAACATATCTACCATGTAACATACAATTTTCATGATTATAAATTAATATCATATACATACAAGGTATGCAGATCTACCAAGTAACAAATAACTGCAAGACTATAAATTAATACTATATTAGTCGTTAGTTGTGGTTCCAATTTCGCGACAAAGGGTCACCTCATAATGCTCTGTTCCTGTGCCAGTGAATATGACACAAAATTTGTACGTGAGAAGTATTACCATAAAGTTAGTTAATTAGTCGACAGATCATCCTCATTGCACATCGAACCATTCATCCCATAAGTGCTCAGATCCCCTCCTCAGTAAATCCCGAAGCGTGTAGCGACTCACGACACCAGTTGTGTGTAGGTTTATTAATCTTCTTTGGCTTCCTGCATAATGTTCTTGTTTGGCCATTCCTCTTTTAATTTGCTATTCTCGCAGTCTGACCATGGATGTAGATTCCCAGTCATCACTTGGTTCTTGTAAACAACTTACTTCTCGTAGAGCGATCAGAATATCTGCCTAGTCCATGGCTCGTCCGTCTTCCACAGTAGCCCTACCTGCAAACCTGTCGGCCTGCTCATTTCCTTGTACACCCGCATGCCCTGGCACGAAAATGAAACGAATCTTTGCCTCTTTCAGGGAGTCGTCGTTAGTTACTCTGGCAGTCCATAAAATTTGAAACATTCGCCTTATGAACCACATCTCTGTTGCTTCAAAGTTCTTCATAATTTGTTCATTTATATTCAAAGATTCACTGCCGTAAAGCAAAACAGGTTGTGTATAACATTTTAGCACTCTCTTTCTTACATTCTATGATAGTGAACTATTGCAAAAGATACTTTTCAAATCATCATCATCATCATCAAGTGCCGTGCCGGCTGGCGTAGGCGTTCATGGCTCTCCATAGATCTCGGTCTCTGGTTTTCTGGATCAACTCTGGTGCTGATATTCCTCCATGCCACCGTCTCAATCCATCCAGCATCACTTCTCTTGGTCTACCTCTGCCTCTCTTCCCCTCGATCTTTCCAGTTGTTACGATGTTCTCCAATGCCTCTCTTCTCATCACGTGACCGAAGAAAGATGTTTGTCTCTGTCTTATTGTTGTATATAATGTTCTAGTTTCATTAGCCTGTTTCAGGCAGTCGTCGTTAGTTACTCTGGCAGTCCAAGGAATTCGCAACATTCGTCTCAGGAACCACATCTCTGTTGCTTCTAATTTCCTTTTAATTTGTTCATTTACGTTCCAAGATTCACTAAATCTTGGAACGTGTTCTACATAGCATTTCAGAACTCTCTTTCTTATATTCAGTGATAGTGACTTATTGCATAAGATACTCTTCATTTTCTGAAAAGCGGCTTTTGCCTGCCCTATTCTACTCCTAATCTCTGTTGTACATCTTCCATCTGATGTTATAAATGCCCCTAGGTATCTAAAATTATCAACTTGGTTAAGGATTTTCCCTTCTATTTCTATGTCACATTTTGGTGTCACCATTTTCTTTGATATTACCATTGTTACTGTTTTCTTGATATTCAAGGAGAGTCCTTTCCTTGCACTCTCTGTTACTACAACGTCTAATAATTGTTGTAGGTCTGTTGAATTATCCGCCACCAATACTGTGTCATCTGCATAGCGTATATTATTTATATTATAACCTCCAACTAGTATTCCTGGCATCTCTTTGATCTCTCTCATTATTACTTCGCTATACAGGGAGAAAAGATCTGGTGACAAGACACACCCTTGTCGTACTCCTAGCTTTATCTGTTCGTAACTACCCTCTTTATTTCCCATTTTAATTGCTGCTACTTGGTTCCAGTAAACATTCTTTATTATTCTTAAATCTTTTCCATCAATGTTGATATCTTCCAACATTTTAATCAGTTCATCATGTTTTACTTTATCAAATGCCTTAGTATAATCTATGAAGCACAAATATATGTCTCTCTGTTTCTCTATTGACCTTTCTATTAGTGTCCGAAATGTATAAATTGCATTGTTTGTGCCCTTTCCTTCCACAAATCCATACTGTTCTTCACTAATTTCCATTTTTATTTTCTTTTTGATTCTTCTCATTATGATTCTGAGTAGAAGCTTAGTGATATGGTTTATAAGGTTAATTGTACGAAAATCTTCACAATCAATTGCTCCTGGTCTTTTTGGTATAGCTAGAAATAAAGATTTCAGCATATCACTGGGTAAATATCCACTGCTGTAAATATCATTCAACATTTTGGTTAATATATCTACTCCAAATTCTCCCAATACTTCTAATTCTTCTATTGTGATTTCATCTGGCCCAGCTGTTTTTCCTTTCTTCATACGTTTCATAGCGTCAGCGACTTCTTCTTTCAGAATAGGTGGACCTTCTAAGTTACTATCTTCTGTTAATTCTGCCCTTTCTCCTTCATATAATTCTCTTATATACTCATTCCACCTCTACATTATAGCATCTTCCTCTAATATTATCTTTCCTGTTGTTGATTTCAAACACCCTGTATTTATTCTTATTTTTCTTCCTGTAAGCTCACTGATTTGTCTGTGCATATTTTTTGTATCTTTAATGGAATTTAATTCAATTTTTTTGCATTGCTCGTTTAACCAACTTTCTTTAGCCTTCCCACATTTATCTTTTATTTCTTTATTTATCTTAGCGTATTCTTGTTTGTAATTTTTACTCTGTTTTCTTTTGTCCATCAGTTTTAAGATATCTTCATTCATCCATTTTTTCTTAGCTATTTTGCCTCTCTCCGGTAATACTTCTGTGCTAGTTTGATGAATGGAGTCCCTTAACATTTCCCATTGTTCATCTATACTCTGTATTTTAGTGATTGCATTGTACCTATTTTTCACAGTCACTCTCTATTGTTCTTGCATTTCTTTATCTATTTTCAGAACCTCTGTATTAAGTCTCATGTTCTTAACCATTTTTCCCTCTCTTTAATCTTACTTTTATTTGTCCACACAGTGGTACATGATCACTATTACAGTCAGCACCAGGCATTGTCTTTACATTAATTAAAGCATTTCTAAATCTTTTATTAATTAGTATGTAGTCAATTTGGTTGCGTGTTTTCTTATCAGTGCTTATCCATGTGTACAGTCGTCTTTTATGGTGTTTAAACCACGTGTTTCCAATTATCATCTCATTGATATTTGCCCATTCTATTAGCTTTTCCCCTCTTTCATTTCTTGTACCTAAACCATAATTCCCCACTACATCCTCCATTTTCCCCTTTCCTACTTTTGCATTAAAATCACCAAGTATTATTTTTATTTCTTGTGATCCAATTTGAACAATCGCCATTTCTATTTCGTCGTAAAAGTGTTGTATTTCTTCATCACTACTGCTTGCTGTTGGTGCATATACTTGTATAATATTTATGTCTATTGGTTTGCCTTTGATTTTTACCATAATAACTCTATCTGAAATAGACCAGTATCCATTAATTGACTTGGCTGTTTTTTCGTCTAATATTATTCCTACACCTTTTTCATGTGTATCCCCTCCAGAATAAATTATTGTGTGATTGTCAGCTATAGTTTTGCCCGATCCCTTCCATCTCATCTCACTAACGCCTAGTATATTCATTTTCATGCTATCCATCTCTCCTAGAACATTGGTCAACTTTCCTAGCTCATTTAATGTCCTAACATTCCATGTTCCTTCTCTAAATTTATTTATTTTAGTTAAGATTTTGCCATCAGTAGCTGGATGACGGTCTGGTGTCACCTGTGGCTCATGACTGTCCCTACCGGACGAGGATGCCCTAAGACAGCCATTAACGTCCTTCACTAACTTTGATTTTTGTTTTGCCATGAAGTCTTGGGAAGATAATGTGGTGGTTTCCCCTTGCCTTCCACATCCACATGGTGGTCTTTTACCTCTGCCTTTGACAGCCATTTCCGAATGTAAGGACAAGTGAGTGCCCTGCTCTGCTCAGCTGCAAAGTTGTCCACTTATTCCGGTGGATACTCGGTCCCCAGAGCTGTGTTAGCCACACCGTGGTGTGTTTCCATCCTCTACCACGTGGAGGTGCAGTTGGGATTTTCCCTTCATAAAGTTATGGTCTCTGACCAAAACTCTCCAGTACTTTTTAGAGGACTTTTCAAATACTTAAAAAAAAAAAAAAATTAGTAAAAACTTGGAGGCAACAGAGATGTGGTTCCTGAGACGAATGTTGCGAATACCTTGGAGTGCCAGGGTAACTAACAACCTTTGCCTGAAAGTGGCTAATGAAACTAGAACATTATATATAAATAAGAATGAGACAAACAGCTTTAATTGGTCATGTGATGAGAAGAGAGGAATTAGAGAACATCTTGACGACTGGAAAGATCAAATGGAAGAGAGGCAGAGCTGGCCAAGAGAAAATATTGGGTGAAACGGTGGCATGGAGGAATATCATAAGCAGAGTTGATCTAGAACACCATGGACCGAGATCTATGGAGAGACATGAACGTCTACGCCAGCTGGCAGGATACTTAATGATAATGATGATAATAATTTTGAAAAATACGAAAGAAAGATACATTTTAGTAAGATCTATAGGACTATAATTTTGGACAGTACGATAGAGAGATCCATTACTGCAAGATCTAAGGGACTATGATTTTGAAAAGTACAATAGAAAGTTCCATTACTGTAAAATCTGTGGGATTATAATTTTCGAAAGTACGAAAGAAAGAACCGTTACTGTAAGATCTATGGAACTATAAAATTTGTAAGATAGAGTAGAAAAATCCATAATTGTAAGATCAAAGGGATTATAATTTTGGAAAGTGCAATAGGATGATCCTATACTGTAAGTTCCGTGTGACTATACGTATGGAAAGTACGATAGAAAGATCCATTATTGTAAGATCTGTGGTATTATACATTTGGAACGTATGATAGAAAGATCCAATATTGTTAAATCTGTGGGACTATACTTTTGGAAAGTACAATATAAACATTTATTACTGTATGATTTGTGGAACTGTAATTTTGGAAAGTACAATAAAAATAACCATATTCTAAGATCTGTGTGACTATAATTTTGAAAATTAGGATAGAAAGATCCACTACTGTAAGATCTGTGGAACTATAATTTTGGACAGTAGGATAGAAAGATCCATTACTGTAAGATCAATAAACTATACTTTTGGAAAGTACGATAGACAGATCCATTATTGTAAGATCTGTGGGACTATAATTCTGGACAGTAAGATAGAAAGATCCATTACTGTAAGATCTGTGTAATTATAATTATGGAAAGTACAAATAGAAAGATCCATTATTGTAATATATGTGGAACTATCATTTTGGAAAGTATAATATATAAATCCATTATTGTCAGATCTGTTTTGGAAAATAAGTAAAAAGTTAATTACTTATTTGAGCATTTAGAGCAGGGGTGGCCAACACGAGGCTCGCGGGCCGCATGCGGCCCGCCGGTAGTCATGTTGCGGCCCGCAGAGTGGGAAACGACGATGTGGTCGAACCTGTAGCACGCTTGCTTGTTTACTTAAATTTAACAAAATAATTAGGTGCGTGGCCGGGCAGGAAATATTATTTCTGAAATTTGGCCCTACTGCTGAAAAGGTTGGCCACCCCTGATTTAGAGGCTTCTCGGCGTATGACGCCAGCTCCATTATGTTTATAGAACAACCAGCGCTCTCTGTGTATTATGGTTATTATAATATAGGCTGCCTTTATCTCCCATAGTATTTTACGAAGCTGATGTTAGACTAGGTGGGATTTGGAGACCAGGTAAAATGCCCTCGATAAGGATTTGAACACATAACCACCGCCTTGCAGGCAAGGTCGCTACCAATCGGCTACCGCGGATTCCGATGTAGATTTCAAATATTTCATAATTTAAAATTGCAGAATCTGTTATTGTAAACCATCTGTGTTGCGATCTAATAATTCAGGATATATATATATATATATATATATATATATATATATATATATATTATATATATATATATATATATATATATATATATATATATATATATATATATATATATATATATATATATATATATATATATATAATTTTACATGGTTGTGTAAAGTGATCTATAATTTTATTTTTAGAATATACTATTTATTGATCTAATATTGTTGGATCTGTTATTTTACAATATACAATTTAAACATATAATATTATAAGATCCATTGGTTTAGAATTCCCTGTGTCAATATTGTTATTGTAGGATCCATTATTTTATACTGTCCTGTGTCAATATCTAATATTGTAGGATCTTTACTGTCCTGTGTCAGTATCTAATATTGTAGGGTCAGTACTGTCCTGTGTCAATATCTAATATTGTAGGTTTCCCTGGCCTATGGTTTAACGTCTTTCTCCATAATCCCGTATATTCTTGTGAATTGGTAGCGGTTCTCGTCGCGTTTGAAACTTACGGCTTATGTGTGCCGGTCGCTCAGAAATCAATGGCAAACTACTGAGCGTAATCTTGCCTAGTACATCAACAGCAGCTGAACAAAATGTTGATGTTGACTGCAACGTCCTGTAAAGGGATAAGCAAAAACAATATATTGTAGTATCTATTATTTTATATTGTCCTGTGTCAACAACTAATGTTGTAGGGTCTTTACTGTCCTTTGTCAATATCTAATATTTTAAGGTCTATTATTTTATACTGTCCTGTGTCAACATCAATATCTAAAATTGTAAGATCCATTATTTTATACTGTCCTGTGCCAATATTAAATATTGTAGGATCTATTAATTTAGAATGTCGTGTCTCAATATCCAATAATTTCATCATCATCAAGTGCCGTGACAGCTGGCGGAGGCATTGGAGGCATTCATGGCTCTCCATAGGTCTCGGTCTTTGGTGTTCTGGATCAAATCTGCTGATGATATTCCTCCATGCCACCGCCTCAATCCATCCAGCATCATTTCTCTTGGTCTGCCTCTGCCTCTCTTCCCCTCGATCTTTCCAGTTGTCACGATGTTCTCCAATGCCTCTCTTCTCCTCACATAACCAAAGAAAGCTGTTTGTCTCTTCCTTATTGTTGTATATAATGTTCTAGTTTCATTAGCCTCTTTCAGGCAGTCGTCGCTATAGGGTATCATATTTTATACTGTCCTGTGTTAATATCTAAGATTGTGTGATATATTATTTTATACCGTTCATTGTCAATATCTAATATTGTATGATGTATTATTTTATATAATTCATTGTTAATATCTAATATTGTAAGGTCTATTATTTTAGAACTGACAATTTTATGCCTAAACTGTGGCTTAGAAGCAGTAAACATGTTTCACAAGTCTCTGACACACCTGGCCCAGGTGTCAAAATCAGCTGAGGACTGTTTGGAAGATCACCGCTTTGCGTTGTTTCCGTTGGTATGAGGCGTCGGCGGTTCAGAAAGCAGTTTTAAACTACAGAACTTAAAAATAACTGCCTAGTAAATCACAAACAGCTGACACATGTTGGGGTTGATTGTGACGTCCTGTTCAGAACACGCGACTAACTTAAATATTCTGTGAGATAACTGTGTACGTTTTGTTAAGGTAAAAATGTTGTTGTAGGATCTAATGTGATAGGATATATTATTTTATAATACACTGTTGTATGATCTAATATTGTATCGTATATTATTTTATAGTGTACTATTATATGATCTAATATTGTAGTATATATTATTTTATAATGTACTATTATAAGATCTAATGTGATAGGATATATTATTTTATAATACACTGTTGTAAGATCTAATATTGTAGGGTATATTATTTTATAGTGTACTATTATATGATCTAATATTGTAGTATATAGTATTTTATATAGTACGATTTTAGATTCTACTATTGGACCATATATTATTGTATAATGTTCTATTTTAGTATATAATATTGTACGATATATTATCGTATATTGTAATACTTAAGGATCTAATACTTTACTATATGTTATTTTATAACGCACTATTTTAGGATCTAAGATTGCAGTATATATTATATTATAAAGCACTATTTTAGGATTAGGGTCGACCTCTATTACGATACAAAGATGTGTGTAAGCGGGACATGATTGATACAGGCATTGATAATGCACACTGGGAGCAAGTCGCCGCTGAACGTGTTGCATGGAGGACAAATATCAGAAATGGAATAAAGACAAAGGAGAAAATTATTGCAGATAAGTCACACACCGAGCGTGTAAGACGCAAGATGGTGCATGATGGTGAAAATGACCATGTGTTCACATGCATCAACTGTGGACGAACTTTTACAGCGCTAATTAGCCTTAACAATCACATTCGCCACCACCATGAGTTGTGGTTATTAAGCCTTTATTAAGTCTGTCAAGACGGCAAGTTGCCAATGTAAATTTTAGGATCCAGTATTGTAGGATATATTATTTTATAATGCAATATTTTAGAATCTAACTTTGTAAGCTATATTATTTTATAATGTACAACTTTATGATTTAATATTGTTGGATATTTTATTGTATAATGTTCTATTTTAGTATATAATATTGTACGATATATTATAGTGTAGTGTACTACTTAAGGATCTAGTATTTTACGATATATTATTTTATATTGCACTATTTTAGAATCTAATTTAGTAGTATAGATTATTTTATAAAGCACTATTTTATAATCCAATATTGTAGGATACATTATTTTATAAAGCTCTATTTTATGATCCAATATTGTAGGATATATTATTTTATAATGCACTATTTTAAAATCAAATAATGTAGTATACATTGTTTAACAATTTGCCATTTAAGGATCTTAAAAAAGAAAAAGTCGAAAAGGTCGACTTCATTGCATCAGGTTTAAATCCCATATGGCCCAGTCTCTTTCCGCAGCGCGGAAAGCGTCGCACAAATCACGAACTCCGTAGCTCTAGCGACGACCCACAGGAGTCTCCGAAATATTTCACCCGTGAACCGAAGGATGCGGCCCGGAATCGATCTATTAGGATCTAATATTACATATTATATTATTATCGAACGTACTATTTAGGGATCTATTAGTGTATGTATAAGTTTGTTTTTTCTTCAGAAAGTACTATTTCATCTAATATTGTAGGATCAGTTTGGAATATTTTTGCATTTCCTCGCTCGGAACTCAAGCGTAGTCCGCACAAGTTCTGCTACTGTTGGTGCACTGGGCTGATTTTTGCGTGTGGATTAGCTTTTCCTATTACTATGAGGTTATTTAAGAATGTACATATTTCAATTTCTAATATATGTAGGATCTGTTATCTATGAATGGACTTTTTCTAGAGTATAATAGTTTATATTATATTATTCTAGAGTATGCTATTTCATGA
>JACEFZ010027654.1:157500-240000 GCA_014155875.1 Cepaea nemoralis | reverse complement strand
TAAATTGAAGTCCGTTGCTTCAAGCCGCCATTATTACTGGCATGTCGACTACACGTCAACACACACTTTATCATAAGTCACTTGGCAAAATGCTGCAATGGAACGGGGGTCTTGAACTTAATTAGATCTATACTTTTTATGAACAGACCGTCATGCACTGGTTTTCATACAATGGTATGAGTGCCGGTCGTTCAGAAAGCAATGGCAAACTACTGAACGTAAACTTTCCAAGAAATCACACACAACCAAAGCATGCTGGGGTTGAGTGCGATGTCCTTTAAGGATATGCTACTAACTTAACTATGCTTGTAAAGCCGGTCTTGATGTACAGCAGCGAAATATGAACAATTAGCAGACAAGTGTGGAATCATATGGAAGCTCCAGAGATGTAGTTTTATAGAAGAATGATGACAACACCACGAAGGGATAGAAAGAGCAATGAAGCGGAATCAACGTTGCTAACAGGAGACCACGGCAACACACATTGTATTAAATGTTTCGTGTGGAATGGCTATCATCACTTCAGAGGTCACAGATTGTGATAATTGTATGGATGTTTTTGCCCTGGCTATGCAGAAGTGCGGGAGGGGGGAATGAACAGGCTGATGGGCTGGCAGAGAATGTACCTCTTGCTGGTAAATTACCTTTGGAAAAGGGAGTGGTGATTGTGCGACTGTGGGACCAGGTGGAACAAGCAGGGGAACAGACTAAGCACCCTTGTGTATAGAGAATGATATAGCGGGGAATCGGCAGGTGCCTTGGACGCATCTCAAAATTGATAGGGAAGATCAAGAGAGCTTTCAATCAGATGGCAGTTGTAACCATTAGCAGTATGACTCTTTGCTGGCTGTTGAACAAGGGGACGAAGCGTGTGCCGGAGTGTCCTGAATGCAGTGCTTTCTTAGTTCAACTCAACAAGAGAACTGGTTACTCACACCAGAAGATGACAGTCCCCATTCTTTGGGCTTGTGAGAAAAGGAAAACTGGAGTAAGTCGTCACAACGAGAAGACTGGGAGGGGAAGCAGGGGGAGACCAAGAGAGAAGATGCTGGGCAGTTTAATATCATGGCATGGATGAACATTAGTATCAGAAATGGTTGGCGGCAAAAGTGTCATAAATGTGTGGACAGACATGGACACCAACCCCACAGGGCATGGACAATACAAAGATGCTTGTAGTGTCACAGTTATTGAGTTGAGCCAAAAACCGATATCATAACAATAGGGACATTCCCATACGCGCTCCGTCCTAATATTCAACAACCAACGAAGAATTCCAATACTAGTACCAGCTGACATCTGGTTATGTGTCCGTCTGGCATTTCCTCGGAGAAATGACTGTCAGCGACATCCTCTGGTCACCCCATGTAGCACCATTATGTTCTTCAACACTGGACACATGACCTCACAGGCTCCACCCAGCTATTGTAGCCACACCATATGGAATGTAGTAAACTGATGGCAATTTTTAAGCCACTTCATATGGCGAGTAGTTTATTAAGAGCTAAGATGATAATGTGAATCCTTTAAAACCTCTTTCATTGTGTAAGTGTTAGTTATTGATACGCTTCACTGAGAAATTGTAAACTTACAATTGAAAATTGAATTATTTTGAAATTCTGTCTTAATTGATCTAGAATTTACTTTGCTACTGTCAATCAATCAATCAGGTACCGTCTCCACAATGAAAGTTGGCTGCATTAGATCTCCAACACTGTCTGTCTCTGGCTTGATTATACATTCTGTCAGATTGATGTCCGTCCATATCTTGATGTTTTCTTCCCAATTGTATCATTGTCTACCGCTTGCTCGCTTGCCTTCAACCTTGCCCTCCGGTATAGTTTTCATAAGAGAGTTATGTCTTTTAACGTGGCCGAAATATTTATCTTTTTCTATTTCTTCCATCAACTCTCTTTTCATCCCTAGTTTTTCTAGAACCTCTCTACTGGATTGTGTTTGTTTCCATGAAATACGACATATTCTTCTGTATATCCACATCTCCACTGCCTCTATTCGACTTTCTAGTTTCTTCTTTAGTGTCCAGGCTTTCGCGCCATTTAGTAGTGTTAAGGTAAGCCGGTCTCCCTGGCCTAGTGGTTAACGTCTTTCTCCGTAATCCCGTATATTCTCGTGAGTAACGTAACCTGCGCGAGAATCGGTAGCGGTTCTCGCCGCGTTGGTAACTTACGGGGTATGTGAGCCGGTGGCTAAGAAAGCAATGGTAAACTACTGAGCGTAATCTTGCCTAGTACATCAACAGCAGCTGAAAAATGCTGATGTTGACTGCAACGGCCATGTAAGGGATATGGACAAAAAGTAGTGTTAATATGCATAACATTAAACAATTCTCATTTTTTAATGTGTTGTTAAACTCTCTAGATGTTAATACTGATTTCATGTTGTTGAAAACAAATTTGACCATTCCTATTCTTTTTTAATCTCTATTTCACTTCTGCCATCAGTTGTTAGTACATGTCCAAGATAGGAGAAACTTGTTCTACAGTAACCCCCCCCCCCCCCCCCCCCCCCCCCCCCCCCAACTGGATGTTCGTTGATGGCCTTTCGTTTCCACTGTTAATTATCATAATTCTCGATTTTATGGATATTAATATCTAAGCCGCATTTTCGCAACCTTACAATATTGTATGTTTGTCTTCAATAATTCCCCCATACCATTGCTGGGGTATAAATGTCAAGGGGTGTTTTCAACCCGGATTGTGGGATAAAAGACACTGGCCGGGTGTCACCTTCTGTATACATTGTTTTAAAAGTTTGATCACCGTAATGAAAAGCATGAATATCACAAGTACAAGAATTCCGCCTAAATGTGCATTTAAAGTAAATGTTAGTTAGGGAATGTCAAGTCTTAGACAGATATGACTGAGCTAGCGTGTGACAGCAGACGGTACTACCTGCTTTCTGTTAGCACCGAAAGTTGGCCGGCGCTCACCAAACCCGACAGCCCACATTGTGCAAAACGGGAGGAACGCAATTGGGAGGGTTCAAGCCGTACCCTAGTGCGAGGAAATGTAACCTAAAGACTAAATGTCATGGCAGGGCAGACTTGGTCCTAAGCGTTGGTCGGCAACTGGTCTAGGATGGAAGCTCCGACAGGCGGACAGTTAGGGTATTGCTTTGCTGATCCAGCAGCCTCTGCAGCTAGTCTTGTTCCAGATGTATTGGTGTAACCTTTCCTCTGGAGTGAACTATGCAGCCCGAGAGAGGGATCATGCTGCTTGGGCAATTCATGGTCTCTAAATTCAACAAAGGCTTTGTGCTATGGAGATGGTAACTCCATCCCTGGCCCTCTCCATTGATTGTTATTATTATGCTATTTTCGAAGCACAATCTAAGGTGTCAAGTCAGTAAGGGTTAGTTTGGGTCTACTGCAACTATTAAAATGTCTTGGCAAATGGATAACATCAAATAGAAGATGTATCCTAGAGATAAAAAAAAACAGAATAGGACATACAAAATTGCGTTTTGTACAATGAAATACAGCTTACACTATACGTCCGTGTCAATAGAAGTTAGAAAAAGTATTCTTGCTTGTTACATATATACAGTTCTATTGTATGGGCTGTGAATCACGGACAATTAGTAATCAGGCGAAAACATTCCAAGAAACATTAGAGACATGGTTTTATACCAGAATACTGACAATTCATTGGACAGTTAAAGTGAGTAATCTACGCGTTTTGAGGGAGGCTAAAATACAAAAAACAACTGATCACAAACATCAGGGGGAAAAAAAGGCAGTTGCGACTTTCTATGTTATATTATGAGAAGACAAATAATTGGAGTATTGACCAACGCCGATGCCATTGAAATCAACACAAGATCGTCTGCTTCCAAATCGTCTGCAGTTGATTTCGAACCATCGACTCGTTAAGTCGATGAAATGTGAAACGCAACCACTGCCCCTCAGCCACCCGACCGGCACTTACTGACTCAATAGTAACTGATTGTTTGTTTGATTAATCTTAATGGTTTCTTTTCATTTGTTATATCATATTGGAATGTCTGTTTATTTAAGCACAACGGGAATCTTGTTTGTCTTGTTATGTCTCTCAGACAGTTATGATATTAATAGAGTGCCATCCGACGTCAACTTAAGGATTGTGTAGTGTATTTACTTTGCATGTTTACTCCTAACCTTATATTACCCGTACTTCTTTATTTCTTTCAATGTTTACTAATGCATTTACACGGGGAGGCTTCAGATGGAAACATTACATATTTTTTGTTTGTTTGTGAATATATTCTAAACAAAATAAAGAACAAATGTATGCTTTTTTCGATGTAGTCACCACTGCGTTAAATGCAAGTCCTGGAGTGGGTGAAGAGCTTGCATTCCTGTAGAATGTAGAAAGACATTCTCTTGGTCGTGTGTGTAACCACTCACCAACTGCTGAACCTCTTCATCGGACAGATGATTTTAAACTTCCTACTCCACTCATACACATGCTTGACTGACAGGCAAACATCACCATACTGGACCTTCATTCGCCGATGAATTTCTATAGGTTTCACCCCTTCACTGATTAAAAAAAGAAACGGATAACAGAACGCTGCTCCCCATTGGTGCATGTTAAAAGTGGGGCTGCCATATTTAAACTGTGCTTATGACGTCACCGTGTTCGTCTGTGCCGTGATGTCCTATGCTTATCTCTCTTGACATCCTTAACAACAATATTGACATTTTACAAGAAATGGTATGAGTATTGTAATTTCTATCATACTTTTAAGGTTTTCACTTGAAGCCCCCCTCGTGCACATAATTAATTATGCACATTGACACACTTGGTCTACATATATTGGTTGCCAGGCTGTAAAGATACTGAAAGGACATGAACATTTATAGCATACTGTCGACCAAAAGACCTGGCCAACACTCGGCACTTCAAGAAAAGACCAGACGGACACATCATCAATGCAACTAGTAGCATTAGTGTTGAGGCAATTCGCTGGCTGTTGAAGAGAAGGACAGAGCGCACACGGGAATGTTCCGAGTGCTGCGATGTCGGTTCATGACTCAACTCATCTCAACTCATCTCAACTCAATTCATCTCAACTCAACTCATCTGTCGCGGAATGTTGACTATTTTGATATACAAGGATCAGAAATAGCAACAAGTAGACTTTCAGAATTCCGAAAGACTAATCACTGTCGAAGAAGAGGCCGAAATGGCTCGAACTAGGATGTATGATTTGGAACAGTCCCAGGAATGACCAAGTCTTCAAACAGTGTCCAGGCAAGGATAGGTAAAGCGAACAACCGTACTAGTACTCTAGACAGTAAGCTTAGTGAATCCTGTGACTTGTGCCTGTAAGTAAAAGAGCCCCCGTAACTGATTCTTTCTTACAACACGGAGATAGATTACAATTATGAAATTACACCTTGCATTCCTTCTCTCTCTCTCAGTATCCTAATATTAAATTAGAGTATAACAGCAACAGACTAAGTATGGTTCTGGTATCACATATAACTATTAATTTATTGAAAACTGCGTGGCATGTAAAATCCGATTGCTCTAGTGTGTAGGCAATCAAATCCTAGACTAAGTTGGCAGGCTAAATGTGTCAGCCGAGGTGGTCGGTCACTTAGCTTAAAACGTTGCTCCAGATTGTCACTCGGGTGAAGTTCCAGTTCAGGTTGCGGATTCACTCTCCGGCAATAGACACGGTGCTCATGACCGGTAAGTATGCATTGCTGCAGGTTGCTAGCTCACGGTACCACCAATGAAGGTGCAGAACTTCTTCCAAATTGTTGTGATTAAACCTCTCCACGGGGGAACAGTGCCATTAGCAGTATAAATATTAATTTTGGGTTTCAATTTGTTTCTCCCAAATATAGGCTAACTAGAGCATGGATTCTTTTGATGCAAGGTGTCTTTTTAAAACTAGTATCGGCTTCTGTGTCCTCACTGCTTCGGGTCAATCATTGAAATGCACGATCTGCCGGCTGACGACAACTAGCCAGGCAGATTCTCGTATGGCCACAAGGTTTGCAGGTCAAACTGAGTATGTTACCCAGCCAAACCTGCGCTGGGGCTGTATACACAAACAACAACTGTTCCTATACTACAATGTATAATATATATATAATTCAAGAAACATAGAATATGTACTAGGTTTACAGAAGACTAACTCCCTCCCCCCCCCCCCCCCCCCCCCAATATGCATGAATATCTATATAAACATAGGAACATAGGAAAAGATCGTTTTTCTAGATATATCTAAAATGAAAAATACAATCTTAACCGTAATTTAAGCAAAACTAGACCGTTGGGACTCACTTTCCAAATCACTTTGGAGCTCAAGCCAACGAACACAAGCAAGCAAGCAAGCAAGCAAGCAACAGGAAGTGGCGTCCGGACAAGTCATTCTCGTCGTGGGTTTCGTCGAGTGCGGACCACGTTCAGATAGAGTAATGGCCAACAACGCGCAACTCTTTTAAAGAGCTAGTTTGTTTTTAGGAGAATATTGTGAAGTCTAGTGTCGAATATTTGAGTGGTATATTGATGGTGTTCATCTAAGTTTGTGTAGCCCAATACACGTACAAAATCACAACAGGCGTTTGAGTCTACTATTGTTCAAGTCTACTATTGTTATGTTGAGTGGCGTTCGAAGTGAGTGCTGTAATTTGTGGAGGATTATAGAATAACTATCACCAAAGTTATATGCTGAGGAAATGACCTTGGTGCTGACTGGGGAAGAAAGAAGAATTAGCAATAATCCTTTTGGACACGGGCAGTAAGAAAGAGGTGTTTACGGAAATCGACCTGCAATCGACCGACCCATAGCACATTTCACATCCTGGCAAATACCAGAAACATAATAAAAACGTATAAACAGTTAAACATATAAACATATAAACAGAAGTATCAATTCTCGTATAAACTGAAAACAATGTTTTCCCGTAGTGAATTTGAATGACGAAGATACAGACAATAGATTGCACGATCCCGAGAAGGTTAACCCGGTTAAAAAATGCCCGCAGAAGTAGGATGTGTCGGCCTAACGGAGCAAGAACGCAGCTCTGCTGTAAACAGGCACAACGCAATCACGTCCGAAAAAAAAACTCTGGATGAACGCAGAAGAAGAAGAAGATTGCACGATTTATTGTCTGGCGTATTTCCTTGCATCTCGTCAGTTTCATACTGCAGAATTCACACAACATATGTAAGATAATTAGATGAATCCTTCAAGTTGAAATATATACTTGTTCTCACAGTAGTGTCAATTGCCTACCACGGTATTTTAAAATTGATTATCATGTCTTTCTGTTTGGACCAAACTGGCCTATGTAGATTAATCATTAGGGCTTCTGCAAACTTTAACAAACGACTGTTTTGGGTATTAATCATATCTCGTATAAACACATATATAAATTATAAACAGAAATATCCGTTATAAACAGAAATATCAATTATAAACAGAAAGTTTCTTCTTCTGCGTTCATCTGGAGTTTGTTTTTTCCAGTCGTAGTTGCGGTGTGTCTGGTTAGGCACCCTTGGGCCGAAGCCCCTACGACTTTAGCGTGCATTGTTTTTTGGTAACAAGTTTAGCATTCCTGGCGGACTCTCACCGTTGTGATACCTTCCACATCCTAGCTGGTCAATTTAGAACGGTCGAAGACTTCACGGTCAGCCCTTAAGGGAAGGAAGGGACAGTCCATGGGCATTATCCGCCATCCAAGGAGGCTTCCATAATTGCAGAGCCGATACGTAGCACTCTGGTGCTGGGCTCACCCAAGGAATCACCACGTCCTGCACATGGCTGCTTTGATTCCTTACTTCTATGTATTGGGCATTTCGTTCGCCACAGGCCGTTCCTGTACAAACCAGGAACGGTCAGTCTGCAGATGACTTCCACTCAGCGAGCTTTCGGTTCGGACTGTTACGGACGCTGTGCCCGGAAAACTGGATAGTCAGAGCTGTTCCAGCCGGAAAACTAGATAGTCAGAACTGTTCCGGGCACGAGGGACATTTCACTCGGACGTTTTTGCGTTGTGCCACTTTGTTTGCAACCGTTCGGCTGGCACATCCGTCTTCTGCGGGCGTTTTTCCGCATTTGCCTTCCCAGAGTATCGAGGGACACTAGACTCATATTGTTGTGGTGTCGCCATCTCAGCTGGTCAAGGTAGAACGGTCACAGACATCACGGTCAACCCCCAAGGGACGGCAGGGGCAGACCATGGGCATTCTCCGCCATCCAAGAAAGCTTCAATAATTGCAGAGCCGATATATATCGCTCTGAGACTGGGCTCACCCAAGGAATCGCCACGTCCTGCTCATGGCTGCTTTAATTCCTCACTTCCATATATTGACCATTTCGTTCACCCCTGTCTGCTCCCCGCACAGACCAGGAACGGTTAGTTTGAGGACGACATCCACTCAGCAAGCTTTCTCTTCGGACATCCACGTAATGGATTCGCTAGCCAAGCATTCCATTTCGTGTTAATGAGACGTTTTTCTACCTTAGTATGCAGACGACATCCATTCTGGAGTTTATCACTTTGGACTTCCACGTAATTTATCGCTAGCCAAGCGTTTAATTTCGTGTTAGTGAGACTTGTTTCCACCTTTGAATATACTCACTTGCATCGTAACCATTGCGTGCGATTGAGACACTTTTCACCTATTTTAACGCTGAGGAGGTAGGCTACATGTGCTGCCGGCTCAGTACCTTACCTCCATGCAGCAGAGAGCGAGTAACGGCCACCCCCTCTCATCCGGGGATCCCTCATATCCCTCGGCTGAGAGCATTCGAATACTTGTCTGAACTAAGCATGCAGCGTGCTCAGTATCTCACCTCCATCTTGCAGTAGGAGAGTATCCTCCCGGCTCTCACATCCGAGAGTTTATGGCTTAGGGACGTTCAGCCATGTCCCTCAGCGGAGAGAACTTAGAATGTGTGTCTGGACCAGGAATTAGTGGCATCGTGCGCCTTATTCGGTCTTTGACTGCCTATCCTCAGTGTACCGGCAGAGCAGCAGGTTGTGTCTCTCTTGGTCTGGTTCCTATCCCAAGGCCTGCCTGACATGTAGTTGTGTTTCCATCGGCAAAGCTCTTGGGGTCACTGGTACACGCAAGCACCTCTACCACGACAAGGTGGAGACACTTCAGAGGGGATAAAGAGAAATAGCAATTATACAAAGAAATATAAATATAGTCTTCATAGCGATGGAAATATGGTTTCTGAGGAAAATGCAAATAATTCCATGGAAAGACAGAAAAAACCAATGAGCAGCTCCAAGAAGCGGCAAGTGAAACCATACAGTAATTAGAGAAATTAGACGTAGGCAGTCAAGAATTTTGGGATACGTTATGAGAAGAAATAAACTGGCGAACTTGATGACAACTGGCAAGATTGGGGAGAACAGAACAAGGGGCACGCAGAGAAGTGAATATCTCTATGGCTTGAACACGTGGTATGGTAGAGACAAGAACACAGAGCTGATCCACGACTATGGTGATCGAGTGAGATGGCTAAACATGACCGTCCATGCTTATCAGCATGGCACACGATGATGGTGGTGATGCTTGCTTGCTTGCTTGTGTTCGTTGGCTTGAGCTCCATCGCGAAGTCCTGTATGTCGGATGAAGGCATCCTATTGTCCAACATCAGTGTGATGTCATACAGGACCTGAGTTTTGCGTGAGTATCCGTTGTCCCATGTCTGGCTTATTGGTGTGCAGACTGGTGGTTCCTCGCCGTACAGGCAGACACTCTCCGACTTCGGAGGAATCGGCGATCCTACTGACTTTAGCCAGGACCCCGAAGGGACCTGTTGCCCAGGACGCTCGACGAGGACGCGTCAATAGGTCTTGGCCAGTATATAACCCGGCCCTGGTGCCTTGGAAACACCTCTGCGTCCCATGGTGGTGATGATTAGTTGGCCGAACGTCGTAGTACACATTTTCTTCTGTCTGTCGTCTTCATTTAGAGACGGCAGATTGGAATACCATAGTGATCGTAACAACTGTCATGGTTTTAGGGTTTACATGGAAAGGGGGGAAGTAAGATTATTATTATTTCAAGATCACGTTAATACAAGAACCGATTACTTAATATTGTTTTTCCCTCCATACTTTACGGTTCTGTACTTCATCGAGTTTCTGAAATTCGTTATATAACATAAGTGTACTTGCAAATCACTTTCTATGTAAACATCTAGACTTGTTCTAGTATGTGTTATTAAATGTAGCTTCCATTTTTACATAACTTGTGTAAGGTGGGTGGGGTGGGGATTTATAGGGAGGACATACGAAAGGGGGGGGGGGGGGGAATGCCATTTTGAACATTTGGCATGGACCAATAAAAGTTTGAGAACCACTAGTCTAGATCATGGTTTACATTGTCCATATCATGGTGTAACTTGTCCATATCATGGTTTACATTGTCCATATCATGGTTTAAATTGTCCAGATCATGGTTTACATTGTCCATATCATGGTTTACATTGTCCAGATCATGGTATACATTGTCCATATCATGGTTTACATTGTCCATATCATGGTGTAACTTGTCCATATCATGGTTTACATTGTCCATATCATGGTTTACATTGTCCAGAACATGGTTTACATTGTCCATATCATGGTTTACATTGTCCAGATCTTGGTTTACATTGTTCAGATCATGGTTTACATTGTCCATATCTTGGTTTACATTGTCCATATCATGGTTTACATTGTCCATATCATGGTTTACATTGTCCATATCATGGTTTACATTGTCCATATCATGGTTTACATTGTCCATATCATGGTTTACATTGTCCATATCATGGTTTACATTGTCCATATCATGGTTTACATTGTCCATATCATGGTTTACATTGTCCAGATCATGGTTTACATTGTCCAGATCTTGGTTTACATTGTCCATATCATGGTTTACATTGTCCATATCATGGTTTACATTGTCCATATCATGGTTTACATTGTCCATATCATGGTTTACATTGTCCATATCATGGTTTACATTGTCCATATCATGGTTTACATTGTCCAGATCATGGTTTACATTGTCCAGATCATGGTTTACATTGTCCAGATCATGGTATACATTGTCCATATCATGGTTTACATTGTCCATATCATGGTTTTTATTGTCCAGATCATGGTTTACATTGTCCAGATCTTGGTTTACATTGTCCAGATCTTGGTTTACATTGTCCATATCATGGTTTACATTGTCCAGATCATGGTTTACATTGTCCAGATCATGGTTTACATTGTCCAGATCATGGTTTACATTGTCCAGATCATGGTTTACATTGACTAGATAATTATTTACATTGTCCAGATCATGGTTTACATTGACTAGATAATTATTTACATTGTCTAGATCATGGTTTAAATTGTCCAGATCATGGTTTAAATTGTCCAGATCATGGTTTACAGTGTCCAGATCATGGTTTACATTGTCTAGATAATTATTTTTAATGTCTAGACCAGTGTTTCCCAACGTGAGGCCCACGCCCCACAGGGGGGCAATTCGATTGTTGAGGAGGGCAATTCGAAAATGGAAGAAATCGGCTGGATATAACAAAACGGGCAGACTTGAGACTGAAGTTAACTAAATTGGAACCTGACATAAAATCTCTTTGCAGCAAGCATCAAGCGCAAGGATATTACTACATTTAAATAATTACTAATAATTAAAATATTATAGAAAAATCTTTCATTAAAATTATTTTGTACTTGAATTTCAGTCCTCCATTATGTGTTTTGAAAATTTACTTACTGTGTTTGCTCAATAATTTCCTAGCGATTTCTTCCTAAAACCACCCGGTCCTTAGGCTAGGATCGGATGCATTTACTGCTCTCCCCACAGTAGTGCGCCTGGTCTGGTCCGGGGCCGGGATCTTCAAATAAAACCCCATCACTTATCTTCACCTTAGATGTGGGCCTGGTGGACCACTGTGGGCAATAGCTCACAGTGAGACTAAGGGTCCACAAAAAAAGGGGGAGGCGGGGGAACCAGCCAACACAACACACCCAACACAACTGACACAGGGACGCGTGACCTGGGGGAGGGGGGGGGGGAGGGAATTCAAGTTTCTTTAGTGAACAATTTCAATTTTTTAATATTAAAAATGATGCATATGGGGGGGGGGGGGGGGGGGGAAATAAGAATTTTAGAAAGGCTTAGGTGGGGCATAGCACAAAAGAAGGTTTGGAAACACTGGTCTAGATCATGGTTTACATTGTCCAGATTGTGGTCTACATTGTCTAGATCATAGTTTACATTGTCTAGATCATAGTTTACATTGTCTAGATCAGAGGTGGCCAACTTTTTCAGCAGGCGGGCCAAATTTCAGAAATAATATTTCCTGCCGGGCCAAGCACCTAATCTTTTATTTTTAATTGTTGTTAATTAAAGTAAACAAGCAAGCGTGCTACAGTTTCGACCACATCGTCGTTTCCTACTCCGCGGGCCACAACATGAGCCCCGGCGGGCCGCATGCGGGCCTCGTGTTGGCCACCCCTGGTCTAGATCATAGTTTACATTGTCTAGATCATAGTTTACATCGTCTAGATCATAGTTTACATTGTCTAGATCAGTGGTTCTCAACCGGTGGGGAATTTTTTGAATATTTGAATATTTTGGGGAATATTTGAAATACAATTTCGCACTGAGATATAAATTTCTGGAGTTGCCTGAATCACCTTCAGCTGATCATATGATTTCATTCTGACGACTATTGCCTGTCGAACAATTTGAAAGCTTGCGTCCATTCGCCCAGAGATACATTACTCGTTTTGGTTCGACTTACAGATGCGAGCAGTCATTTTCCGCAATGATCGGAAAAAAACAACAAAAAGCAACGTTCCAGACTCACCGACAGTAACCTAGCTGCGCTTATGACTTTGGGCACGACAGATTTGTGCCCAGACATTGAAAAACTGGTATCTGAACTTAAGTAACTGGTTATGAAGAAAGTTACAATTGTAAATTAATTACGTTAATAGCGATTTTAGAAATTGATTAAAATTTTTTGTTAAATGAACTTTTGATTTTAAACCAAAAAATGACCGCAATGTAGTACTGACACTGACTGCCTTTAAAGTTTTAGAATTTTGTTGACGAAAGTTAAGAAAGGTAATAATGATGTTGGACAACTTTTATAATTTTGTAGCGTTGTGGACCGCTTAACTACCGAAAATAGTAGATATGGCCCTCGGCTTGAAAAGCTCGTGAACTACTGGTTTTCATTATCTAGATTGTCCTCTAATATCTACTTCTTTAATTAGTTTTTAAAATTTCATATCAGTTCCTGTGAATCTGTCTCATGCTGGCATGACACTTCATGATGATTGATTGATTGATCGATTGATTGATTGATTTAGGAATCGACATCACAGCATTCGGGGCATTCCCATAAGCGCTCCGTCCCCATCCTCAACAGCCAGCGAAGAGTTCCAACACTAATAGTACCAGTAGCAATCTGATTATATGTCCGTCTCGCCTTTCCTCTGAGCGTTGAGCGTCGGCGATATCCCCTCGTCACTCCTCGCTGTCTCATTCTGGCCAGACCATGGTAATCCATTTGCTCCTCCGAGGTATGCACGTGCTCCCACAAGGCGACAACCACGTCTGCCCTCTCATGCATCAATACTCCACCAAGTTTTGCAGAGCCAGCCAATCTGTCCGCCTGTTCATTTCCCAGCACACCGGTATGCCCCGGAGAAAAGATCCAGGCGATGCTTGTCACCCGTGACCTCCGAAGCGAAGCAAGCCACTCCGCACGAAGCCTGCCTGTCCTCACCCTCGTCGACGTGACTCGTCATGCTGACTTCATGATGATGATGGTCCATAACCAACATCATGCCTGGGAATGTCCAATCTTATGGCCAAATTAGCGTTACCGTGAATGAGTGTATTAGCATTACCGTGACTGAGAGTATTAGCGTTAACGTGACTGAGTGTATTAGCGTTACCGTGACTGAGAGACTGAGAGTATTAGCGTCACCGTGACTGAGAGTATTAGCGTTACCGTGATTGAGTGTATTAGCGTTACCGTGACTGAGTGTATTAGCGTTACCGTGACTGAGTGTATTAGCGTTACCGTGACTGAGTGTATTAGCGTTACCGTGACTGAGAGACAGAGTATTAGCGTTACCGTGACTGAGAGACTGAGAGTATTAGCGTTACCGTGACTGAGTGTATTAGCGTCACCGTGACTGAGTGTATTAGCGTTATCGTGACTGAGAGTATTAGCGTTACCGTGACTGAGTGTATTAGCGTCACCGTGACTGAGAGTATTAGCGTTACCGTGACTGAATGTATTAGCGTTACCGTGACTGAGTGTATTAGCGTTACCGTGACTGAGAGACTGAGAGTATTAGCGTTACCGTGACTGAGTGTATTAGCGTCACCGTGACTGAGTGTATTAGCGTTACCGTGACTGAGTGTATTAGCGTTACCGTTACTGAGTGTATTAGCGTCACCGTAACTGAGTGTATTAGCGTTACCGTGACTGAGTGTATTAGCGTTACCGTGACTGAGTGTATTACCGTCACCGTGACTGAGAGACTGAGAGTATTAGCGTTACCGTGACTGAGTGTATTAGCGTCACCGTGACTGAGAGACTGAGTGTATTAGCGTTACCGTGACTGAGTGTATTAGCGTTACCGTGACAGAGTGTATTAGCGTTACCGTGACTGAGTGTATTAGCGTTACCGTGACTGAAAGACTGAGAGTATTAGCGTTACCGTGACTGAGAGACTGAGAGTATTAGCGTTACCGTGACTGAGTGTATTAGCGTCACCGTGACTGAGAGACTGAGTGTATTAGCGTTACCGTGACTGAGTGTATTAGCGTTACCGTGACTGAGTGTATTAGCGTTACCGTGACTGAGTGTATTAGCGTTACCGTGACTGAAAGACTGAGAGTATTAGCGTTACCGTGACTGAGAGACTGAGAGTATTAGCGTTACCGTGACTGAGTGTATTAGCGTCACCGTGACTGAGAGACTGAGTGTATTAGCGTTACCGTGACTGAGTGTATTAGCGTCACCGTGACTGAGAGACTGAGTGTATTAGAGTTACCGTGACTGAGTGTATTAGCGTTACCGTGACTGAGTGTATTAGCGTCACCGTGACTGAGAGACTGAGTGTATTAGCGTTACCGTGACTGAGAGACTGAGAGTATTAGCGTTACCGTGAATGAGAGACTGAGAGTTTTAGCGTTACTTTGACTGAGAGACTGAGAGTATTAGCATTACCGTGACTGAGTGTATTAGCGTCACAGTGACTGAGTGTATTAGCGTTACCGTGACTGAGTGTATTAGCGTCACCTGTGACTGAGAGACTGAGTGTATTAGCGTTACCGTGACTGAGTGTATTAGCATCACCGTGACTGAGAGACTGAGAGTATTAGCATTACCGTGACTGAGTGTATTAGCGTCACAGTGACTGAGTGTATTAGCGTTACCGTGACTGAGTGTATTAGCGTCACCGTGACTGAGAGACTGAGTGTATTAGCGTTACCGTGACTGAGAGTTGTCTCTTATACACATCTGTATTAGCATCACCGTGACTGAGAGATTGAGTGTATTAGCGTTACCGTTACTGAGAGACTGAGAGTATTAGCTTTACCGTGACTGAGAGACTGAGAGTATTAGCGTTACCGTGACTGAGTGTATTAGCGTCACCGTGACTGAGAGACTGAGTGTATTAGCGTTACCGTGACTGAGTGTATTAGCGTTACCGTGACTGAGTGTATTAGCGTTACCGTGACTGAGTGTATTAGCGTTACCGTGACTGAAAGACTGAGAGTATTAGCGTTACCGTGACTGAGAGACTGAGAGTATTAGCGTTACCGTGACTGAGTGTATTAGCGTCACCGTGACTGAGAGACTGAGTGTATTAGCGTTACCGTGACTGAGTTGTATTAGCGTCACCGTGACTGAGAGACTGAGTGTATTAGCGTTACCGTGACTGAGTGTATTAGCGTTACCGTGACTGAGTGTATTAGCGTCACCGTGAATGAGAGACTGAGTGTATTAGCGTTACCGTGACTGAGAGACTGAGAGTATTAGCGTTACCGTGAATGAGAGACTGAGAGTTTTAGCGTTACCGTGACTGAGAGACTGAGAGTATTAGCATTACCGTGACTGAGTGTATTAGCGTCACCGTGACTGAGTGTATTAGCGTTACCATGACTGAGTGTATTAGCGTCACCGTGACTGAGAGACTGAGTGTATTAGCGTTACCGTGACTGAGTGTATTAGCGTCACCGTGACTGAGAGACTGAGTGTATTAGCGTTACCGTGACTGAGTGTATTAGCGTTACCGTGACTGAGTGTATTAGCGTCACCGTGACTGAGAGACTAAGAGTATTAGCGTTACCGTTACTGAGTATATTAGCGTCACCGTGACTGAGAGACTGAGAGTATTAGCGTTACCGTTACAGAGTGTATTAGGGTTACCGTGACTGAGTGTATTAGCGTCACCGTGACTGAGAGACTGAGTGTATTAGCGTTACCGTGACTGAGTGTATTAGCGTTACCGTGACTGAGTGTATTAGCGTCACCATGACTGAGAGACTGAGTGTATTAGCGTTACCGTGACTGAGTGTATTAGCGTCACCGTGACTGAGAGACTGAGTATATTAGCGTTACCGTGACTGAGTGTATTAGCGTCACCGTGACTGAGTGACTGAGAGTATTAGCGTTACCGTGACTGAGAGACTGAGTGTATTAGCGTTACCGTGACTGAGTGTATTAGCGTCACCGTGACTGAGAGACTGAGTGTATTAGCGGTACCGTGACTGAGTGTATTAGCGTCACCGTGACTGAGAGACTGAGTGTATTAGCGTTACCGTGACTGAGAGTATTAGCGTTACCGTGAATGAGTGTATTAGCGTTACCGTGACTGAGTGTATTAGCATTACCGTGACTGAGAGACTGAGAGTATTAGCGTCACCGTGACTGAGAGACTGAGAGTATTAGCGTTACCGTGACTGAGAGACTGAGAGTATTAGCGTTACTGTGACTGAGTGTATTAGCGTTACCGTGACTGAGTGCATTAGCGTTACCGTGACTGAGTGTATTAACGTCACCGTGACTGACAGTATTAGCGTTACCGTGACTGAGTGTATTAGCGTTACCGTGACAGAGAGACTGAGAGTATTAGCGTTACCGTGACTGAGTGTATTAGCGTTACCGTGACTGAGTGTATTAGCGTCACCGTGACTGAGAGACTGAGAGTATTAGCGTCACGTGACTGAGCGACTGAGAGTATTAGCGTACACCGTGACTGAGAGACTGAGAGTATTAGCGTTACGTGACTGAGAGACTGAGAGTATTAGCGTTACCGTGACTGAGAGACTGAGTGTATTAGCGTACCGTGACTGAGTGTATTAGGGTTACCGTGCACTGAGTGTATTAGCGTCACCGTGACTGAGTGTATTAGCGTCACCGTGACTGAGAGACTGAGGAGTATTAGCGTTACGTGACTGAGAGACTGAGAGTATTAGCGTTACCGTGACTGAGAGTATTAGCGTTACCGTGACTGAGTGTATTAGCGTTCCGTGACTGAGTATTAGCGTCACCGTGACTGAGAGACTGAGAGTATTAGCATTACCGTTACTGAGAGACTGAGAGTAGTAGCGTTACCGTGACTGAGAGACTGAGCGTAATTAGCGTTTACCCGTGACTGAGTGTATTAGCGTCACCGTGACTGTGAGACTGAGTGTATTAGCGGTATCGTGACTGAGAGTATTAGCGTTACGTGACTGAGGTATTAGCGTTACCGTGACTGAGAGATTGAGAGTATTAGCGTTACCGTGACTGGGTGTATTAGCGCCACCGTGACTGAGAGACTGAGAGTATTAGCGTTACCGTGACTGAGAGACTGAGAGTATTAGCGTTACCGTGACTGAGAGTATTAGCATTACCGTGACTGAGTGTATTAGCGTTACCGTGACTGAGTGTATTAGCGTCACCGTGACTGAGAGACTGTGAGTATTAGCGTTACCGTTACTGAGAGACCGAGAGTAGTAGCGTTACCGTGACTGAGAGACTGAGAGTATTAGCGTTACCGTGACTGAGTGTATTAGCGTCACCGTGACTGAGAGGACTGAGTGTATTAGCGTTACCGTGACTGAGGAGTATTAGCGTTACCGTGACTGAGGGTATTAGCGTTACCGTGACTGAGAGACTGAGAGTATTAGCGTTACCGTGACTGGGTGTATTAGCGCCACCGTGACTGAGTGTATTAACGTTACCGTGACTGAGTGTATTAGCGTCACCGTGACTGAAGAGACTGAGAGTATTAGCGTTACCGTTACTGAGAGACTGAGAGTATTAGCGTCACCGTGACTGAGTGTATTAGCGTCACCCTGACTGAGTGTATTAGCGTTACCGTGATTGAGTGTATTAGTGTCACCGTGACTGAGAGACTGAGAGTATTAGCGTTACCGTTACTGAGAAATGAGAGTATTAGCGTTACCGTGACTGAGAGACTGAGAGTATTAGCGTCACCGTGACTGAGAGACTGAGAGTATTAGCGTTACCGTGACTGAGAGACTGAGTGTATTAGCGTTACCGTGACTGAGTGTATTAGTGTTACCGTGACTGAGTGTATTAGCGTCACCGTGACTGAGAGACTGAGAGTATTAACGTTACCGTTAATGAGAGACTGAGAGTATTAGCGTTACCGTGACTGAGAGACTGAGAGTATTAGCGTTACCGTGACTGAGAGACTGAGAGTATTAGCGTTACCGTGACTGAGAGTATTAGCGTTACCGCGACTGAGAGACTGAGAGTATTAGCGTTACCGTGACTGAGAGACTGAGAGTTTTAGCGTTACCGTGACTGAGAGACTGAGAGTATTAGCATTACCGTGACTGAGTGTATTAGCGTCACCGTGACTGAGAGTATTAGCGTTACCGTGACTGAGTGTATTAGCGTCACCGTGACTGAGAGACTGAGTGTATTAGCGTTACCGTGACTGAGTGTATTAGCGTCACCGTGACTGAGAGACTGAGTGTATTAGCGTTACCGTGACTGAGTGTATTAGCGTTACCGTGAATGAGTGTATTAGCGTCACCGTGACTGAGAGACTAAGAGTATTAGCGTACCGTTACATGAGTGTATTAGCGTCACCGTGACTGAGAGACTGAGAGTATTAGCGTTACCGTTACAGAGTGTATTAGGGTTACCGTGACTGAGTGTATTAGCGTCCCCGTGACTGAGAGACTGAGTGTATTAGCGTTACCGTGACTGAGTGTATTAGCGTTACCGTGACTGAGTGTATTAGCGTCACCATGACTGAGAGACTGAGTGTATTAGCGTTACCGTGACTGAGTGTATTAGCGTTACCGGGACTGAGTGTATTAGCGTCACCGTGACTGAGAGACTGAGAGTATTAGCGTTACAGTGACTGAGAGACTGAGTGTATTAGCGTTACCGTGACTGAGTGTATTAGCGTCACCAGTGACTGAGAGACTGAGTGTATTAGCGGTACCGTGACTGAGTGTATTCGCGTCACCGTGACTGAGAGACTGAGTGTATTAGCGTTACCGTGACTGAGAGTATTAGCGTTTACCGTGACTGCGTGTATTAGCGTTACCATGACTGAGTGTATTAGCGTTACCGTTACTGAAGACTGAGAGTTTAGCGTACCGTGACTGAGAGACTGAGTGTATTAGCGTTCCGTGACTGAGTGTATTAGGGTTACCGTGACTGAGTGTATTAGCGTCACCGTGACTGAGTGTATTAGCGTCACCGTGACTGAGAGACTGAGAGTATTAGCGTTACCCGGTGGCTGAGAGTATTAGCGTTTACCGTGACTGAGGAGTATTAGCGTTACCGTGACTGAGTGTATTAGCGTTACCGTGACTGAGTGTATTAGCGTCACCGTGACTGAGAGACTGAGAGTATGAGCATTACCGTTACTGAGAGACTGAGAGTAGTAGCGTTACCGTGGACATGAGAGGACTGTAGTTTATTAGCGTCCACCGTGACTGTGAGACTGAGTGTATTAGCGTTATCGTGACTGAGAGTATTAGCGTTACCGTGACTGAGGGTATTAGCGTTACCGTGACTGAGAGATTGAGAGTATTAGCGTTACCGTGACTGGGTGTATTAGCGCCACCGGACTGAGAGACTGAGAGTATTAGCGTTACCGTGACTGAGAGTATTAGCGTTACCGTGACTGAGTGTATTAGCGTTACCGTGACTGAGTGTATTAGCGTCACCGTGACTGAGAGACTGAGAGTATTAGCGTTACCGTTACTGAGAGACTGAGAGTAGTAGCGTTACCGTGACTGAGAGACTGAGAGTATTAGCGTTACCGTGACTGAGTGTATTAGCGTCACCGTGACTGAGAGACTGAGTGTATTAGCGTTACCGTGACTGAGAGTATTAGCGTTACCGTGACTGAGGGTATTAGCGTTACCGTGACTGAGAGACAGAGTATTACGTTACCGTGACTTGGTGTATTAGCGCCACCGTGACTGAGTGTATTAGCGTTACCGTGACTGAGTGTATTAGCGTCACCGTGACTGAGAGACTGAGAGTATTAGCGTTACCGTTACTGAGAGACTGAGAGTATTAGCATTACCGTGACTGAGTGTATTAGCGTCACCGTGACTGAGAGTATTAGCGTTACCGTGACTGAGTGTATTAGCGTCACCGTGACTGAGAGACTGAGTGTATTAGCGTTACCGTGACTGAGTGTATTAGCGTCACCGTGACTGAGAGACTGAGTGTATTAGCGTTACCGTGACTGAGTGTATTAGCGTTACCGTGAATGAGTGTATTAGCGTCACCGTGACTGAGAGACTAAGAGTATTAGCGTTACCGTTACTGAGTGTATTAGCGTCACCGTGACTGAGAGACTGAGAGTATTAGCGTTACCGTTACAGAGTGTATTAGGGTTACCGTGACTGAGTGTATTAGCGTCACCGTGACTGAGAGACTGAGTGTATTAGCGTTACCGTGACTGAGTGTATTAGCGTTACCGTGACTGAGTGTATTAGCGTCACCATGACTGAGAGACTGAGTGTATTAGCGTTACCGTGACTGAGTGTATTAGCGTTACCGTGACTGAGTGTATTAGCGTCACCGTGACTGAGAGACTGAGAGTATTAGCGTTACAGTGACTGAGAGACTGAGTGTATTAGCGTTACCGTGACTGAGTGTATTAGCGTCACCGTGACTGAGAGACTGAGTGTATTAGCAGGTACCGTGACTGAGTGTATTAGCGTCACCGTGACTAAGAGACTGAGTGTATTAGCGTCTACCGTGACCTGAGAGTATTAGCGTTACCGTGACTGCGTGTATTAGCTGTACCATGACTGAGTGTATTAGCGTTACCGTTACTGAGAGACTGAGAGTATTAGCGTCACCGTGACTGAGAGACTGAGAGTATTAGCGTTACCGTGACTGAGAGACTGAGTGTATTAGCGTTACCGTGACTGAGTGTATTAGGGTTACCGTGACTGAGTGTATTAGCGTCACCGTGACTGAGTGTATTAGCGTCACCGTGACTGAGAGACTGAGAGTATTAGCGTTACCGTGGCTGAGAGTATTAGCGTTACCGTGACTGAGAGTATTAGCGTTACCGTGACTGAGTGTATTAGCGTTACCGTGACTGAGTGTATTAGCGTCACCGTGACTGAGAGACTGAGAGTATGAGCATTACCGTTACTGAGAGACTGAGAGTAGTAGCGTTACCGTGACTGAGAGACTGAGTGTATTAGCGTCACCGTGACTGTGAGACTGAGTGTATTAGCGTTATCGTGACTGAGAGTATTAGCGTTACCGTGACTGAGGGTATTAGCGTTACCGTGACTGAGAGATTGAGAGTATTAGCGTTACCGTGACTGGGTGTATTAGCGCCACCGTGACTGAGAGACTGAGAGTATTAGCGTTACCGTGACTGAGAGTATTAGCGTTACCGTGACTGAGTGTATTAGCGTTACCGTGACTGAGTGTATTAGCGTCACCGTGACTGAGAGACTGAGAGTATTAGCGTTACCGTTACTGAGAGACTGAGAGTAGTAGCGTTACCGTGACTGAGAGACTGAGAGTATTAGCGTTACCGTGACTGAGTGTATTAGCGTCACCGTGACTGAGAGACTGAGTGTATTAGCGTTACCGTGACTGAGAGTATTAGCGTTACCGTGACTGAGGGTATTAGCGTTACCGTGACTGAGAGACAGAGTATTAGCGTTACCGTGACTTGGTGTATTAGCGCCACCGTGACTGAGTGTATTAGCGTTACCGTGACTGAGTGTATTAGCGTCACCGTGACTGAGAGACTGAGAGTATTAGCGTTACCGTTACTGAGAGACTGAGAGTATTAGCGTCACCGTGACTGAGTGTATTAGCGTCACCGTGACTGAGTGTATTAGCGTTACCGTGAATGAGTGTATTAGCGTCACCGTGACTGAGAGACTGAGAGTATTAGCGTTACCGTTACTGAGAAATGAGAGTATTAGCGTTACCGTGACTGAGAAACTGAGAGTATTAGCGTCACCGTGACTGAGAGACTGAGAGTATTAGCGTTACCGTGACTGAGAGTATTAGCGTTACCGTGACTGAGAGACTGAGAGTATTAGCGTTACCATGACTGAGAGACTGAGAGTATTAGCGTTACCGTGACTGAGAGACTGAGAGTATTAGCGTTACCGTGACTGAGAGTATTTGCGTTACCGTGACTGAGAATATTAGCGTCACCGTGACTGAGAGACTGAGAGTATTAGCGTTACCATTACTGAGAGACTGAGAGTATTAGCGTCACCGTGACTGAGAGACTGAGTGTATTAGCGTTACCGTGACTGAGAGTATTAGCGTCACCGTGACTGAGAGACTGAGAGTATTAGCGTTACCGTTACTGAGAGACTGAGTGTATTAGCGTCACCGTGACTGAGTGTATTAGCGTTATCGTGACTGAGTGTATTAGCGTCACCGTGACTGAGAGACTGAGTGTATTAGCGTTACCGTGACTGAGTGTATTAGCGTCACCGTGACTGAGAGACTGAGTGTATTAGCGTTACCGTGACTGAGTGTATTAGCGTTACCGTGACTGAGTGTATTAGCGTCACCGTGACTGAGAGACTAAGAGTATTAGCGTTACCGTTACTGAGTGTATTAGCGTCACCGTGACTGAGAGACTGAGAGTATTAGCGTTACCGTTACAGAGTGTATTAGGGTTACCGTGACTGAGTGTATTAGCGTCACTGTGACTGAGAGACTGAGTGTATTAGCGTTACCGTGACTGAGTGTATTAGCGTTACCGTGACTGAGTGTATTAGCGTCACCATGACTGAGAGACTGAGTGTATTAGCGTTACCGTGACTGAGTGTATTAGCGTTACCGTGACTGAGTGTATTAGCGTCACCGTGACTGAGAGTATTAGCGTTACAGTGACTGAGAGACTGAGTGTATTAGCGTTACCGTGACTGAGTGTATTAGCGTCACCGTGACTGAGAGACTGAGTGTATTAGCGGTACCGTGACTGAGTGTATTAGCGTCACCGTGACTGAGAGACTGAGTGTATTAGCGTTACCGTGACTGAGAGTATTAGCGTTACCGTGACTGCGTGTATTAGCGTTACCATGACTGAGTGTATTAGCGTTACCGTGACTGAGAGACTGAGAGTATTAGCGTCACCGTGACTGAGAGACTGAGAGTATTAGCGTTACCGTGACTGAGAGACTGAGAGTATTAGCGTTACTGTGACTGAGTGTATTAGCGTTACCGTGACTGAGTGTATTAGCGTTACCGTGACTGAGTGTATTAACGTCACCGTGACTGACAGTATTAGCGTTACCGTGACTGAGTGTATTAGCGTTACCGTGACAGAGAGACTGAGAGTATTAGCGTTACCGTGACTGAGTGTAGTAGCGTTACCGTGACTGAGTGTATTAGCGTCACCGTGACTGAGAGACTGAGAGTATTAGCGTCACCGTGACTGAGAGACTGAGAGTATTAGCGTCACCGTGACTGAGAGACTGAGAGTATTAGCGTTACCGTGACTGAGAGACTGAGAGTATTAGCGTTACCGTGACTGAGAGACTGAGTGTATTAGCGTTACCGTGACTGAGTGTATTAGGGTTACCGTGACTGAGTGTATTAGCGTCACCGTGACTGAGTGTATTAGCGTCACCGTGACTGAGAGACTGAGAGTATTAGCGTTACCGTGACTGAGAGACTGAGAGTATTAGCGTTACCGTGACTGAGAGTATTAGCGTTACCGTGACTAAGTGTATTAGCGTTACCGTGACTGAGTGTATTAGCGTCACCGTGACTGTGAGACTGAGTGTATTAGCGTTATCGTGACTGAGAGTATTAGCGTTACCGTGACTGAGGGTATTAGCGTTACCGTGACTGAGAGATTGAGAGTATTAGCGTTACCGTGACTGGGTGTATTAGCGCCACCGTGACTGAGAGACTGAGAGTATTAGCGTTACCGTGACTGAGAGTATTAGCGTTACCGTGACTGAGTGTATTAGCGTTACCGTGACTGAGTGTATTAGCGTCACCGTGACTGAGAGACTGAGAGTATTAGCGTTACCGTTACTGAGAGACTGAGAGTAGTAGCGTTACCGTGACTGAGAGACTGAGAGATTAGCGTTACCGTGACTGAGTGTATAGCGTCACCGTGACTGAGAGACTGAGTGTATTAGCGTTACCGTTACTGAGAGTATTAGCGTTACCGTGACTGAGGGTATTAGCGTTACCGTGACTGAGAGACTGAGAGTATTAGCGTTACCGTGACTTGGTGTATTAGCGCCACCGTGACTGAGTGTATTAGCGTTACCGTGACTGAGTGTATTAGCGTCACCGTGACTGAGAGACTGAGAGTATTAGCGTTACCGTTACTGAGAGACTGAGAGTATTAGCGTCACCGTGACTGAGTGTATTAGCGTCACCGTGACTGAGTGTATTAGCGTTACCGTGAATGAGTGTATTAGCGTCACCGTGACTGAGAGACTGAGAGTATTAGCGTTACCGTTACTGAGAAATGAGAGTATTAGCGTTACCGTGACTGAGAAACTGAGAGTATTAGCGTCACCGTGACTGAGAGACTGAGAGTATTAGCGTTACCGTGACTGAGAGTATTAGCGTTACCGTGACTGAGAGACTGAGAGTATTAGCGTTACCATGACTGAGAGACTGAGAGTATTAGCGTTACCGTGACTGAGAGACTGAGAGTATTAGCGTTACCGTGACTGAGAGTATTTGCGTTACCGTGACTGAGAGTATCAGCGTCACCGTGACTGAGAGACTGAGAGTATTAGCGTTACCGTTACTGAGAGACTGAGAGTATTAGCGTCACCGTGACTGAGAGACTGAGAGTATTAGCGTTACCGTTACTGAGAGACTGAGAGTATTAGCGTTACCGTGACTGAGATACTGAGAGTATTAGCGGTACCGTGACTGAGAGACTGAGAGTATTAGCGTTACCGTGACTGAGAGACTGAGAGTATTAGCGTTACCGTGACTGAGAGTATTAGCGTTACCGTGACTGAGAGTATTAGCGTTACCTTGACTGAGAGTATTAGCGTTACCGTGACTAAGAGTATTAGCGTTACCGTGACTGCGTGTATTAGCGTTACCGTGACTGAGAGTATTAGCGTTACCGTGACTGAGAGTATTAGCGTTACCGTGACTGAGTGTATTAGCGTTACCGTGACTGAGAGACTGAGAGTATTAGCGTTACCGTGACTGAGAGTATTAGCGTTACCGTGACTGAGAGACTGAGAGTATTAGCGTTACCGTTACTGAGAGACTGAGAGTATTAGCGTTACCGTGACTGAGTGTATTAGCGTTACCGTGACTGAGAGTATTAGCGTCACCGTGACTGAGAGACTGAGAGTATTAGCGTTACCGTTACTGAGAGACTGAGAGTATTAGCGTTACCGTGACTGAGAGACTGAGAGTATTAGCGTTACCGTGACTGAGAGACTGAGAGTATTAGCGTTACCGTGATTGAGTGTATTAGCGTTACTGTGACTGAGAGTATTAGCGTCACCGTGACTGAGAGACTGAGAGTATTAGCGTTACCGTTACTGAGAGACTGAGAGTATTAGCGTTACCGTGACTGAGAGACTGAGAGTATTAGCGTTACCGTGACTGAGAGACTGAGAGTATTAGCGTTACCGTGACTGAGAGTATTAGCGTTACCGTGACTGAGAGTATTAGCGTTACCGTGACTGAGAGTATTAGCGTTACCGTGACTGAGAGTATTAGCGTTACCGTGACTGAGAGTATTAGCGTTACCGTGACTGAGTGTATTAGCGTTACCGTGACTGAGAGTATTAGCGTTACCGTGACTGATAGTATTAGCGTTACCGTGACTGAGAGTATTAGCGTTACCGTGACTGAGTGTATTAGCGTCACCGTGACTGAGTGTATTAGCGTCACCGTGACTGAGTGTATTAGCGTTACCGTGACTGAGAGTATTAGCAAGGCAAGGTTTCTAGAAGAGGCTGGGGTCGACCACCACAGCTATGGAGACAGGACATTAAAAATACCCTCGTCATGGATCACATGAGGCAGGGGAACTGGAGATAGATCGAGAGTCCTTCCCTCTGCTTGTGTGAGAGCCACACTCTGTAATGGATCTATTTATAGCTGGTGAAAATCCCGTTCCAGACCTCAGATAAGCCGATGACACGGTCCTCCTTATACGCAGTGTTACGAGATTAGACAAGCTTATACTGTCTGTTAAGAAGACCAAAAAAACTCAAAATATTTTCTTTCAACTTAAAAATGAATGTCCACAGATAAAACTACATGTTAACTGTCATCTACTGCCTATAACACCTTGCGGTGCAGGACAGGGGTGTCTTGAGACCGCCTGGCTAGTGCAGTCACCGCGAAATGTGCAAGTTAGGGTTTTCTTTTTGCTCCCAACTGAAAAAAAAAAAAAAAAAAAAAAGAATAGAACATCCCCATCATACCGAGGATTCGAACCCGGGTCAGATCACAATTACCAATGAAGAAATTCAAACCAGTTAGTGAGATAGTCGCTGCTGCAACTTCTCGGCAAAGGGTCGTCCTATTATGCTCCGTTCCTGTGCCAGTGAATAACCTTTAGTGAAGTTAAACGCAGAAGCCTTAAACAGTCTATACGCCAGGCAACCAATCGTGCAACATTTTGTTGATGACTTCTGTGTGCAAATGAGCAAATTGAAAATATAACAAACTTTAAATTCTTGCCTCCGGATTCAACAAACAATGGGGACTGTACGCAAGAAGTCTGGCGTCGACAGACTACAGCAATGCAGGGGGAAAACTACGTATCACTTGCAACAAGTTAAAGTAATTCAAAACAGTATGTTCCCGTAGTTAATTTACACACATCAGAAGGAATAACTAGATCTGTACATACAACCGAAGAAATAATAGTTAGATCTGAACACACAAGAGAAGGAATAATAACTAGATCTGCCCTAACAACAGAAGGAATAATAACTAGATCTGACCTAACAATAGAAGGAATAATAACTGGATCTGCACACACAACAGAAGGAATAATAACTAGATCTGCACACACAACAGAAGGTAGTTTAAGTAGATCTGCACACACAATAGAAGGAATAATAACTAGATCTGTACACACAACAGAAGGAATAATAACTAGATCTGTACACACAACAGGAGGAATAATAACTAGATCTGTACACACAACAGGAGGAATAATAACTAGATCTGTACACACAACAGGAGGAATAATAACTAGATCTGTACACACAACAGAAGGTATTTTAAGTAGATCTGCACACACAAAAGAAGGAATAATAACTAGATCTGTACACACAACAGGAGGAATAATAAACTAGATCTGCACACACAACAGGAGGAATAATAACTAGATCTGCACACACAACAGAAGATATTTTAAGTAGATCTGCACACACAAAAGAAGGAATAATAACTAGATCTGAACAAACAACAGAAGGAATAATAACTAGATCTGTACACACAACAGGAGGAATAATAACTAGATCTGCACACACAACAGGAGGAATAATAACTAGATCTGCACACACAACAGGAGGAATAATAACTAGATCTGTACACACAACAGGAGGAATAATAACTAGATCTGTACACACAACAGGAGGAATAATAACTAGATCTGCACACACAACAGGAGGTATTTTAAGTAGATCTGCACACACAAAAGAAGGAATAATAACTAGATCTGCACACACAACAGGAGGAATAATAACTAGATCTGCACACACAACAGGAGGAATAATAACTAGATCTGTACACACAACAGGAGGTATTTTAAGTAGATCTGCACACACAAAAGAAGGAATAATAACTAGATCTGCACACACAACAGGAGGAATAATAACTAGATCTGTACACACAACAGGAGGAATAATAACTAGATCTGCACACACAACAGGAGGAATAATAACTAGATCTGTACACACAACAGGAGGTATTTTAAGTAGATCTGCACACACAAAAGAAGGAATAATAACTAGATCTGCACACACAACAGGAGGAATAATAACTAGATCTGTACACACAACAGGAGGAATAATAACTAGATCTGCGCAAATCAAAACCGAAATAATAATCTCAAATTGGTAAATAAGAGCAGAATTAGTAACAGATGCTTTACAAACAGCAGCAGGAGTAATAACGAGTAAAGGACATGCGACAGCAGGAATGATCACAAGTACTGCACACACAATTAATAACAAGTATTGCACGACACTGCAAAATGAGATGCGAAACTGATTCAAGTTCCAAACATAAAGTAAGTTCAGACCAGACATGGTACACAATCAAATCAACAAGTTTTATCATGCAAATTTCTATTCACTGTGCATTGAAACTACAGAATATACCATGAAACAATACAAATAACATGCGACCCTCGTTTGGCAATATGCCATCAATCTGTACAAATTGGCAGTCCCATTTGGCGATATATTATCCATCAGCATTGAATCAGTTAAGAACAGCTGCCAACTTATCTATACGAGACTGAATAAGAAATGATGTTATCAGACGGACAGCGAGATCACATATTCTGAAAGACAGAAGATCAAGTGGTTTGGTCATCTCGTTAGAATGCAGTACCATCAACTACCAGCACTGATGCTACAACACAGAAAGATCTGCTACAAGAGGAAGAGGACGTCCGAGAGGAAAATGAATTGAAGACATCAAAGACATTGTACAATCTCATGGAATGACACTATCTAGTGCCATCTATAGGGGGCTGAAATGTCAACTAACTCTTCCCACGACGCTTGTCGACAATAATGAATGATGATGATGACTGCATAAACAACATTGGAAATGTAAAAAAAAAAAACACTTCACAAAGAAGAGCAATTCATTCTAGTCAAGATTACAACAGTGTGGACAGGCACGAGCAAAGCATTAGCAACTGAGACGTTTGACTTACAATCATTGGTCATCTTCGTACATCTATATGCAGGTTTAACAGGGAATTTAACTACTGGGCTTAATTATAAACATTGGTCATCTTCATACGTCTATATGGAGGTTTAACATGGAATTTAACGACTGGACTTAATTACAAAAATTGGTCACCTTCATATGTCTATAGGCAGATGTAACATCTCCATACGTCTATATGCAAGTATAATGGGAAATTTAACTGCTGGGCTTAATTACAAACATTAGGGGTCTTCATACGCCTATATGCAAATGTAACAGGGAATTTAACTGCTGGGCTTAATTACAAACATTAGGGGTCTTCATACGTCTATATGCAAGTGTAACAGGGAATTTAACTGCTGGGCTTAATTACAAACATTAGGGGTCTTCATACGCCTATATGCAAATGTAGCAGGGAATTTAACTGCTGGGGGAGAACGATTTTCCCTGTGACGTTAAAGTCATGTACCTATACTTTCATCTTCGGTGATTGTGAAATTGTCCATGATTTACACCCGTATGTTGCCATAAAAAAGATGCTTGTTTTCAAAATGTTTAACTTTTGTTTGTTTTCTGTTGTTGCCCCGTAGACTCTTAAGCGTGAATCTGACAGTACGTTGAATTACATGTATATTTGATCACGAAGAACCCAAAGTATTGTATTAGTGAATCGCTGATAAGCATAACAATTCTCTATTCGCGATAACCTCCTTTTAAAATACCCAGATATATACTCTTCAGTTAAAATGAATTTCACTTTTTTATTTTTCCATGAAAAACAAAATAAGTTTACGGTAACATTGCACTTCTCTACGATATAAATATTTCACAACCTACTCTCGAAGAAAATACCTCTCCTTCGCGACTTTTCAACCGTCTGTCAGTGGATACGTTTTTGATTTTGGTGTTGCATACATATACATACATGATTATGTGTTGCTCAACTGACTCCGCTTTCCACATAGATCTTGCTGTGGCTTCCTCTGCCTCTCCTACCTTGCACTTTCCCCACATTTTCCCACATATTCCTACGTTTAGTTTCCCACATGTTCCTGTGTGCATTTTCCCATGTGTTCCTACACGTATTTTCCACACATGTTCCTATGTGTTCTTATATATGTTTTCCCCACAATTTTCCACATATTCCTGTATGTATTTTCCCACATTTTCAAACATGTCTCTACACGTGTTCTCTCACAAGATACTACGTAAATTTTTCTGCGTGTTTCTAAATGTATTTTCCTCACATTTTCCTACATGTTCCTAAGTGTATTTTCCTACATGTTCCTACATATATTTTCACCCACTATTCCCATATATATATATGGCATTACGTATACTGAGGCAAAGAGGTTTATAAAAAGCACCTATAGAACCAAATGAGAATCGGAGCATCCAGGCCACCAAAAGGATGATGCATATTACAAACTCGACCGAAGAGAACAAGTAGCAATCTTCAGACTCCGCACAGGACATAACAGGCTGAAATACCACTTGTTCAATAAACTAAAGATAGGAGATACCGATGAATTTAATTGTGGAACTGGTAAAATGACAGCTAAACATTTGCTGCGGGAGTGCCCAGTATATGCAGAACACAGAAAGATATTTTGGCCCACACCTGCTTCATTTGAGGACAAGCTCTATGGGGAATCAACAAGCTCAAGTTGACTGCAGCTTACTTTAACTTTATTCAAGTTGACATCTAAATATGCATGAAAGAAGTTCTTAGCCTGCCACAATTCATGCCACAGGTATGTCGGTGGCAAAAGCATCCTAGTGGCACGAAATTGAATATTGCTTGATAGCAAATCCATTACGTGGAAAGTCCGAATCGAAAGCTCACTGTTAGTATGTCATCTACAGACTACATTCTTCTGGTTTCTAGAGGAACAGCCTATGGTGAACGGAAGTAAAGCTAAGCAGCCATGTGCAGGACGTGACGATTCCTTAGGTGAGGCCCAGTACCAGAGCGCTATGTTCAGGCTCTGCAATTATGGAAGCCTCCTTATATGGCGGGGAATGTTCATGGCGCATCCTCAAGGCAGCAACGGAGTGATCGAGTGTCGGAATCGATGGGTCCAATAAATGTCTTTGTTTAACGTGAATTTTATTTGCCAAATGAAATATCGCCCCTGAATCAGTATATCGCAACTAGCATAATCACCTAATTAGGCCCTGTAAGGGATACATTTTACAATAACTAATTTGGGACCGTTATTTGGAAGAGTACCCATTTTCCCAAACGTCATGTGACCAGCCGCAATTGTGAATAACGCTCAGTATTATTCGCTATTCGGCTGCGAATAACGCCTATATTTTTTTTTAAATGTTTCATATCCCTCACGGGCCGTTGCAGTCAACACCAGCATTTTTCAGCTGCTGTTGGTGTAGTAGGCAAGATTACGCCCAGTAGTCTGCCATTGCGTTCTGGGCGACCGGCTCAAATACCCCGTAAGTTACCAACGCGGCGAGAACCGTTACCGATTCTCGCGCAGGTTATGTTACTCACGAAAATATATGGGATTACGGAGAAAGACGTTAACCCCTCGGCCAGGGAGACGGTTCAATATTGAGATATTGTTTAATATGTCTGTTTGTTCTCCAGCTCCTCCATTATTGAGTTTTGTTTAATAAACCAATTTGTTATATCATTCGTTCAAGATTGAGATATAAGTATGTTTGTTCTATCATTTGTCCAATATTGCATTGGCACCTTGCCGTCTTGACAGACGATAGTTTGTGCTCTAAAAAGGCATAATAACTTTTAACTATGGCGGTAGCGAGTGTGACTGATAAGGCCAATTTGCGCTGTAAATGTCCGTTCACAGTGGGTGCATGTGAACACGTGGTCATTTCCACCATCATGCACCATCTTACGTCTCAAACGCTTGGTGTGTGACTTTTCTGCAATAATTTTCTACTTTGACTTTATTCCATTTCTGATATTTGCCCTCCATGCAACACGTTCAGCGGCGACTTGCTCCCAATGTGCATTATCAATGCCTGTATCAATCATGTCCCGCTTACACACATCTTTGTATCGTAGTAGAGGCCGACCCTGAGATCTCTTACCCATCTGTAATTCACCAAAAAAGATATCCTTTGGTATTCTACCATCATCCATCCTCCTAACATGTCCTATCCATCTAAGTCTACGAAGACTGAGCATGGAATAAACTGTCACACAACCTGATCAGTATTTGTGATTTTGTCTTGCCACTTAATACCAAGAATTCTTCGCAGACACCGCATATGAAAGCTGTTTAAATTGTTCTCTTGGTGTGAGTAAGTTGTCCAGGTTTCACTGCCATAGAGAAGAGTACTAAGGACACAGGCTTGATAGACAAGGACTTTTGTTTTGGCAGTAAGCTTCCTGTTCTCCCAGACTCTTTTTCTTAACCTGTTCATTGTTGTTGCTGCCTTACCAATCCGGATGTTGATTTCCTGATCTAGGGATAATTTGCTATTTACCACTGATCCTAGATATGTAAAATGGTCTACTATCTCTAGTTCGGCGTCGTCAATAAAGATTGATGGTACCCCATGTGCACCTTGTGACATAATCTGTGTCTTCTTTTTGCTAATTGTTAAACCAAATTCAGAACAAGCATTGGAGAATGCAGATAGTAGACATTGCAATTCTTCCTCAGAGTGGGTCGTAACTGCAGCATCATCTGCAAAAAGCAACTCTCTGATCAGTACCCTCCTAATTTTGGTCTTAGCCTTCAATCTCTGAGCATTGTAGAGGCCGCCATCTGAGCGTGAGTGAATGTATATACCACCATCCTGATCACGAAATGCATATTTCAGTAGAAGTGAAAAGTATATTCCAAAGAGGGTGGGAGCTAGTACACAACCTTGCTTAACTCCACTCTTGATTTCAAATTCTTCAGAAGTTGCACCATCAAACTTGATTATACCCTTCATGCCTGTGTGGAACGATTCCAAAATGGACAGAAGAGTTGGTGGGCAGCCAATCTTCTTTAGTGCCTTGAACAGACCCTCACGACTGACCAAATCAAATGCCTTTGTGAGGTCGATGAAGACAATAAACAGTGGTTGATTCTGTTCACGGCATTTTTCTTGCATTTGTCGCAATGAGAATATCATATCAGTGGTAGACCGGTTCTATCGAAAGCCACACTGTGATTCGGGGTAGACTTGATCTCCTAGGACTTGAAGTCTGCGCAGAACAATCCTGGCAAATACTTTCCCAACAATACACAGAAGTGAGATACCCCTATAGTTGTTACAGTCGCTCCGATCACCCTTGTTCTTGTACAGCGTTATGATGTTTGAATCTTTGAAATCCTGTGGGACTTGTCCTTCACGCCAGCATAGCTCTATTAGCTGGTGGATCTGTAGAGTGAGTGTGTCTTGCCCACTCCTGATAACCTCTATTGGAATCCCATCCTTACCTGGAGCCTTGCCAGATGCAAGTTCATTTATAGCACACTTAACTTCTGTTATGGTGGGAAGTGTGTCCAGGTGGTCAAGAGTTGGCAGGGCCTCTATGGCGTTGAGGGCATCATCCGCTAGTTTGGTCTCACTTGAGTAAAGCTCCAAATAGTGCTCTACCCATCTGTCCATCTGCTGTTTCTTATCAGTGATGACTTCTCCAGTCAAGGTTTTCAGCGGTGCACTTCTTTTGATCACTGGACCACAGGCTTTCTTTATTCCTTCATACATGCTTCTTATGTCTCCCTTATCACTTGCGATTTGAATGGACTCACATAACTTGATCCAATAATCATTTGCACACTGCCTGGCAGCCTTTTGCACATCCTTCCTAGCTTGCCTTAGCTCACACAGAGTGTTACGCGTTGGTCTTTCCTTGTTTCTTAAGAGAGCTTTCTTCTTCTTATCAATCAAGGGCTGCAGAGTCTCGCTGTTGGCCGCAAACCAGTCCTGCCTCTTATGATCCACAGTGCCGTAAACCCCTACGGCAGTTTTATAAAGAGTTTCCTTAATTTGACCCCACTTTTCATTTACTGTACAATTTTCTGGTGTATCAGTGAAAGCGTTTTCAAGTTGCTGTTGAAACTGAAAGCACTTTTCAGGATCATGAGTGTTAATAATATTAATCCTGGGGCTAGATTTGTGTTTAGCTGTGTAGATTCTCTTTGGTCTCAGTCTAACTCTTGCAACAACCAAAGAATGATCTGTATCACAGTCAGCACTGTGGTAACTACGAGTCAATGATATATGGTTCAGATGTTGTCTCCGTGTGATGATGAAGTCCAGCTGGTGCCAATGGCCGGATCTTGGATGTTTCCATGTGACCTTATGCATCTCTTTTGTTTTAAAAAAAGAGTTTGTAATACATAGGTCATTACTGGTGCAATGCTCCAGCAGCCTTTGCCCATTTTCATTCATGCGACCGATGTTGTATTTTCCAAGGGACACTGGCCATGAACTCGAGTCCTTGCCCACACGAGCATTGAAATCACCGAGCATATAAATGTAGTCAGATTTTGGAACTGCCTTGATCACGGAGTCTAACTCCTCATAGAACAAATCCTTCACATCATCAGAGGAATCGAGTGTCGGTGCATATGCAGTAATAATGGTGGCAAACCCACAAGAGGTTGCCAAGCGCAGGGATAATAGTCTTTCATTTCCTCCTGCTGGAATTTCAATCATTCCAAGTAGCGAATTCTTCACTGCAAAGCCCACACCGTGTTGCCTTTTTTCTGCCTGCCCTCTACCCTTCCAGAAAAAGGTGTAGTTGTTTTCCCTGAGTGACCCTTCCTCAGCGAGGCGAGTCTCCTGCAGGCCAGCAATATCAATGTTAAGACGATTGAGTTCGGCATCAATCACAGCCGTTTTTCTCACATCGTCAATATTGGTCAAGTCAGTGGAAAATCCTGGACACATGGTTCTCACGTTCCAGGTTGCAAGCCGTAGCTTGAGGTTTCTATTTTTATTTTTGTTTGTACCTGGTGCATTGGTTTTACAGCCTGCGATTCAGATTTTGTCCTAGCCCCAAGCACCCATTGAAGCAGGCAGGCTGTGGCGGATCAGCACCCAATTGGCTGGGGGCTGCCCAGCTTGAGGCGGGCGGTAGCTGATCAGTGACACCTATAGGTGTCTCCCACCGTCAGAGGCAACGCGTGGCGCCCCATGTCTACGCCAACTGACAAGAACTTATAACCCGTAACAGTTGCCTCTCGCTTTGATTCCGAGACCAGTTAAGACCAGGGATGGAGTTATTGCCTCTTCATAGCACAAAGCCTGGGCTAAAATATAGAGATCATGTGTTGCCCATGCAGCATGATCCCTCTCTCGGCCTGCCTAGTTCACTCCAGAGGAAAGGTAACACCCCTACATCTGGAACAAGACAAGCTGCAGAAGCTGCCGGATCAGCAAAGCAATGCTCTAACTGTCCGCCTGTCGGAGCTTCGATCCTAGACCAGTCGCCAACCAAGGCTTAGGGCCTGGTCTGCCCTGCCATGACAATTTTGTCTTTAGCTTGCATTTCCTCGCACCAGGGTAAGGCTTGTACCCTCCCAATTGCGCTCTTCCGCCCGAAGCCGTTGACACAATGTGGGGTGTCGGGTTTGGTAAGCGCCGCCCAACGTTCGGCGCTAACAGAAACCAGGTAGTACCGTCTACTGTTATACGGTAGCTCAGTCATATCTGACTAAGACCTGACTGACTGTCCAATATTGAGATATTGTTTAATAAGTCTTTTGTTTACTATTCCTCCAATATTGAGTTCTAGTTTAATAAGTCTGTTGTTCTATTATTCCTACAATAGTGAGTTATTGCTTAATACGTCTCTTTGTTCTTCTTCTTCTTCTTCTTCTTCTTCTTCTTCTTCTTCTTCTTCTTCTTCTTCTTCTTCTTCTTCTTCTTCTTCTTCTTCTGCGTTTACCCGGAGTGTTTTTGTTTTCCAGATGTATTTGCGTTGTGCTTAGATTATTTGTGCCTCTAGGCAGATACATCCGACTTCTGAGGGTGTCTGTTGACCGGTTTAACCTTCCCGGGAGTCTGTTTGTTCTGTTATTCCTCCAATATTAAGTTATTGTTTATTAAGACTATTCTATCATTTGTCCAATATTGAGATTTTAGTTAATAAGTCTGTTTGTTTTCTATCATTCGAACAATATTGAGATATTGTTTAATAAGACTATTTGTTCTATCATCTTCGTCCAATATTAAGATATTGGTTAATAAGTATATTTGTTCTATCATTCGTCCAATATTGAGTTCTGTCATTCCTCGAATATTGAGATATTGTTTAATAAGTCTGTTCGTCCTATAATTCGTCCAATATTGAGATACAGTTTAATAAAAAAAAAAAAAAATCTAATTGTTTTACCCTATACAGAACATCTGTAAATTGTTTACGGTAAATATCGAGAATGTCCCCTGCATAAAACATCTGTAAATTACTTAGGTCAAACCTCAACATATTCCCTACATGAAACATCTGTAAATTACTTAGGTCAAACCTCGACATATTTCCTCCATGGAACATCTTTTTCCTTGTAAGGTGTAAGGTAAATGTTTAGAATGTTCCCCGCATGAAAAATCTGTTAATTGTTTACGGTAATTGTCTAGAATGTTCCCTACATTGAAAAATTGTAGACTGTTTAAGGTACATGTCTAGAACTTCCCTACAAGGAACATCTGTAAACTGTTTAAGGTACATGTCTAGAACTTCCCTACAAGGAACATCTGTAAACTGTTTAAGGTACATGTCTAGAACTTCCCTACAAGGAACATCTGTAAATTGTTTACGGTAAATACCTAGAATGTTCCCTACATGGAACATCTGTAAACTGTTTAAAGTTCATGTCTAGAAGTTCCCTACATGGAAAATATGTAAATTACTTAGGTCAAACCTCGACATATTCCCTACATGAAACATCTGTACATTGCTCACGCCAAACTTCACCACATTTCCTACATGCAACATGTAGGTTTCAGGAGTTTAATATCCAGTTCCATTACACAGCAGTCCATCATAAGTGTCAGTGGCTGACATCATAAGTGTCAGTGGCTGACATCCTACATGTCACTGACTGACTTGGTCCAGACAGTTCCCGTGTCAGTGGCTGACATCCTACATGTCACTGACTGACTTGGTCCAGACAGTTCCCGTGTAACAGCCCTGTATTAGTGACAACAGTCAATGTTTGACATGAATTAATTAGTTATTTAATTAATCATTTAATTAGTATTTTTTTTTAAAGCCAATATGGCCTTTCGGGTCTGTATGGTGTAGTTGAGCTCGGGCGTTAGTCGTTAGTCGCAGATGCAACTTCACGGCAAATGGTCACCCCATATTGCTCCGTTCCTGTAATCAGTAATATCACACAAAATGCTCCTCTCTGTCCCATGTTAAGACCTGGGTTTGCTACCGTCATGGAAACTTTCGTATTGTGTACATCATTATTACCAGAGCATTATTGTATATGTTCTGTATTATTGTTTAGTATTACTAGCAGTGCTATTTCAGCAGCACTGAAAACTGTCACAACAACAACAACAACAACAACAACAACAACAACAACAACAACAACAACAATTAAAACAACATCTACTACAATACTGTTATTACTAATAATACAACCACTGCTGCAAGTGCTACTACTACTACTACTACTACTACTACTACTACTACTACTACTACTACTACTACTACTACTACTACTACTACTACTATGGATGGATGGTTGGATGGGTGGGTGGATGGATGGATGGATGATTGGGTGGGTTGATTGGATGGGTGAGTAAGTAGATGAGTGGGTGGATGGATATATGGATGGATGGATGGATGGGTGGGTGGATGGATGGATGGATTGATGGATGAGTGATTGGGTGGGTTGATGAATGGGTGAGTGAGTAGATGAGTGGGTGGATGGATGGAAATATGGATGGATGGATGGGTGAGTAGATGGATTTATAGATGGGTGAGTGTATAGATGGATGGGTGGGTGGGTGGGTGAATTAATGGATGCATTGGTGAGTGGGTGGATGGATGGATGAATGGATGAATTAATGGGTGGATAGTTGAGTGAGTGGATAGATGGGTGGATGGGTGAGTGGGTGGATGGACGGACGGACTGACGGACAGGCAGGCAGGCAGGATACAAGCTAGAATGGTGAGAAAAGCTTGTGACAAGAGCCAAGAGCCTTACATTTCTTGCAGTGTATCAAGACGGATGTAGGATATGCATGCCATGTTCAAAAGTGCTCTTTATTTGCTTGTAATCCGTGTTCTTTATGTCTCCCAGAGAGTGGGCACCCTTGTGATGTGATTGGTACAGTTCTGATCCACCCCGAGACAGTTCAATGCAGGTAAGGTTTGTGTCTGTGTGTGTGTGTATGTGTGTGTGTGTGTGTGTGTGTGTGTGTGTGTGTGTGTGTGTGGAATATTCTACGAGGAGGGCTTCACATGAAAACATTAATCGTTTGATATAAATTATAACAACCATGCCATTGTTTTGTATTCGGTCAATATTGTCGTTGAGGATGTCAAGAGTGTTAAGCACATGACATCACGGTGGAGACGAACATAGTGACGTCGTAAGGACAGCTTAAAGATGGCCGCCCCATTTTTGACATCACCAAAGAGGAGCAGTGTGCTGTTATCCGTTGTTTTAATCAGTGAAGGGGTGACACCTATAGATATTCAATGAAGATACAGTATGGCGATGCATACCTGTCCAGTAAGTGTATGAGTGAAGTAGGAAGTTTCAAAACTCATGACTTCTGTGACAGACTGTTCACGACAGGCTCAGGAACACCGAGTAATGACCCCAGATTGGTTACACACTCGACCAAAATATATTGTTTGTCCTAGCATTTTATCTGCGCTGGAGGACTTGCAGTGGTGACTATATCGACAAATGATACATTTTGTGCTTCTTTTTCAAAATATATTCACCAAAGAAAAAGAAAACAAATATCGCTCACCAAACCCGACACCCCACATTGTGCCAACGGCTTCGGGCGGAAGAGCGCAATTGGGAGGGTACAAGTCTTATCCTGGTGCGAGGAAATGCAACCTAAAGACAAAATGTCATGGCAGGGCAGACCAGGCCCTAAGCATTGCTTGGCAGCTGATCTAGGATCGAAGCTCCAACAGGGAGACAGTTAGAGCGTTGCTTTGGTGATCCGGCAGCTTCTGCAGCTTGTCTTGTTCAACATGTATTGGTGTTACCTTTCCTCTGGAGTGAACTAGGCAGGCCGAGAGAGGGATCATGCTACATGGGCAACACATGGTTTCTTTATTTTAGCCCAGGCTTTGTGCTATGGAGAGGCAATAACTCCATCCCTGGTCTTAACCGGTCTCGGAATCAAAGCGAGAGGTAACATTTATGGGTTAAAAGTCCTTGTCTATTGGCGTAGACATGGGGCGCCACGGGTTGCCTCTGACGGTGGGAGACACCTACAGGTGTCACTGATCAGCTACCGCCCGCCTCAAGCTGATCAGTCCCCGGCCAATTGGGTGCTGATCCGCCACAGCCTGCCTGCTTCAATGTATGCTTGGGGCTAGGACAAAATCTGAATCGCGGGCTGCCAAACCAATGCACCAAGCACTAATAAAAAAGAAAAATAGAAACCTCAAGCTACGGCTTGTAACCTGGAATGTAAGAACCATGTGTCCAGGATTTTCCACTGAATTGACGATGTGAGAAAAACGGTTGTGATTGATGCCGAACTCAATCTTCTTAACATTGATATGCTGGCCTGCAGGAGACTCGCCTCGCTAAGGAAGGGTCACGCAGGGAAAACAATAATACCCGTTTTTGGAAGGGCAGAGAGCAGGCAGTAAAAAGGTAACATGGTGTGGGCTTTGCAGTGAAGAATTCGCTACTGGGAATGAATGTAACTCCATCTGGAGGTAATGTGTTGTTGTTTGTCCATCAAGAATGATGATGACCATTCAATTCATCCAGTGGGGTTGAAGGTGTGGAGCCGTGGGTTCTAAGATGGCTGATAAGGCCTATTTTGGCTCGAAATGTTCTTTGACAATGTGGGCAAAGAATGCTTGACGTCTCTGGAGGAGGATTTCTGCAGTGGTTTTTCTGTCCTTGCCTTTTCTTCACATCTCTTGCAGTCCTGGTTGCCTCACATATGACTGCACCTTTGCGCAATGATGCACGCCACGAATTTCGGTCTCTGGCTGCAGCCTCCCAGGTGTCATGATGAATTCCAAAAGCATTCAGTGAAATTTTCAGAGTGTCTTTAAAACGTTTCCTCTGGCCACCTTGGGAGCGTTTACCACAACGCAGTTCGCTGTAAAAAATTCGTTTAGGGAGCCTGTGATCTGGCATGCGAGTCAAGTGACCAGCCCAGCGAATCTGATTCTTCATCAGTATAGTGTGGATACTGGGCATGGATGCTCTTTCTAGGACTTCAGTGTCTGGAATCTTGTCTTGCCATTTAATCTTCAGTAGCTTCCTTAGGCAGACTGTGTGGAAGTGGTTTAATTTCCTAGCGTGTCGCTGATAAACAGTCCAGGAGTAGTTATAAATGTGCAATTCGGTTAGAATTTGGAGGATTGCGGAGGATTGACCTTGACCTCGGTTGATTTTCACTCCCCCTCGGTCATATAGTTGGGTGGGGTACGGGGTGATATCTAGGTCACATCTAAGGGTGATAATTCTAAGATTTTATGTTTCTAAGGGCAGATAACTATTGAGTGGGTGTATACAAATTTTAATTAATTATTAAAAAATAAAATAAAATAAATAAAAAATAAAAATAAATAACGACGGGGTGTGGGGTGGTGGCGAGGGGGTGGGCGCGTGGGGTGAGACTAGGCGGCTCGGGTTTAAACACTATCAGGTATATAATAATTTTTTATTAAATCATGTATAAACAATACAATACATATTAAATAAGTAGCGGCATAGTGGAAACTTCTGGAAGGTAGTACCGGGGAGTTATACGTCGGTAAGTGTGGGAAAATCTCCGGCGGGTGTGACGGTGGTCGGTTCATAACAGACGTGGAGGGGGTGCATACGGAAAAGTCATTAAGTAAAGGGTTGTAAAAACGTGGGTGAGTGGTGTGTTAAAATATTTTGAACTGTTAGCGCATTAGTGGTGTACATTAGTACGAATAGAAGGAATAGGTGCGGTGGGGATAGTAGTGGATATGGGTTAGTGAAATTAGTTGATAAGGGTGGTTATTAGTGCTATGTAGATGTTCATAGTAGCTTATTCACTAACATCACACGTGTTACAAATGAAACCTTGAAAGCTAAAGATAGCTGATTGTAATGGATATAGTGTAGTGTCATTAGGTGGTAAGGGGTGGGTACCAGGTATTAGTGGTCAACAGATGGTCAAGTAGTGGTCAAGTGAGGAAATTTTAGGGAAAAGTGGTTATAATGATAGGGTGATGCTTAAAGGGTGGTAAATTAGTGGTCAAGCAGTGATCAAGTAAGGAAAATGTTAGGGAAAATTGGTCGTAGCGACATGGTGATATTTAAAGGATGGTAAATTAGTGGTAAATTAGGGGTCAAGCAGTGGTCAAGTGGTGGTCAAGTAAGGAAAATTTTAGGGAAAAGTAGTTGTAATGATAAGGTGATGATTAAAGGATGGTAAATTAGTGGTCAACAGATGGTCAAGTAGTGGTCAAGTGAGGAAAATTTAGGGAAAAGTGGTTGTAATGATATGGTGATGATTAAAGGGTGGTAAATTAGTGGTCAAGCAATGGTCAAGTGGTGGTCAAGTAAGGAAAATTTTAGGGGAAAAGTAGTTGTAATTCTATGGTGATGATTAAAAGGATGGTAAATTAGTGGTAAATTAGTGGTCAAGTAAGGAAAATTTTAGGGAAAAGTAGTTGTAATGATATGGTGATGATTAAAGGATGGTAAATTAGTGGTCAACAGATGGTCAAGTAGTGGTCAAGGGGTGGTCAAGTGAGTAAATTTTAGGGAAAAGTGGTTATAATGATATGGTGATGATTAAAGGGTGGTAAATTAGTGGTCAAGTAGTGGTCAACCAATGGTCAAGTAGTGGTCAAGTGATGAAATTTTAGGGAAAAGTGGTTATAATGATATGGTGATGATTAAAGGGTGGTAAATTAGTGGTCAAGTAGTGGTCAACCAATGGTCAAGTAGTGGTCAAGTGAGCACTTAAATTGTAGAGGACGATGTCCCTAAGATTATGGTAGTGGTTAAAGTGATCGATGACATGGTCAAGTAGCGGTCAACCAGTGGTCAAGTGGTCGAATGAACACTTAAAAGGTAGAGAAAAGTACGTATATTGAAACGGTGATGGTAAAATGGTCGACGTGGTCAAACAGTGGTCAAGTAGTGCTCAACCAGTGGTCAACCGCTCAAGTGAGAAAATTGTAGGGTATGGTACGTGTAGTGAAACAGAGATGGATAAATTAAGTAGTGACGTTGTCAAGTAGTGATCAAGTAGCGGGCAAGTACTGGTCAAATGGTCGAGTGACCACTTAAATTGTAAGGGAAAGTAGGTATAGTGACATGGTAATGATCAAGAGTTGGTCAAGTGGTGCTCAAATAGTGGTCAAGTAGTGGCCAAGTAGTGGTAAATGGTCGAGTGACTACTTAAATTGTCGGTGAAAGTAGGTATAGTGACATGGTGATGATCAAGAGTTGGTCAAGTGGTGTTCAAATAGTGGTCAAGTGGTGTTCAAATAGTGGTCAAGTAGTGGTCAAGTAGTCGAATGACCACTTAAATTATAGGGTATGGTACGTGTAGTGAAACGGTGATGGTAAAATAAGTAAAGACATAGTCAAATAGGGGTCAAGTACTGGTGAAGTAGTGGTCGAATGATCACTTAGATTGTAGGGTATGGTATGTGTAGTGACATGATGATGGTTAAAGTAATCGATGAAATGATCAAGACGTTATGCCGACTGCTAAGTTCAGAAAGTAATGTCCTTACTATCGACAATTTCCCTGACAGGATCGCCTCGAGCACTGATTTTGTATTGATCAATAGCACCTAGTGGTACAGTCAACACACATGGACAATAGTTACATCCGGTCAAAGATGGCGTCGCACCCTATCACACATGGGTAATTGCTACAACCAAACTACGTCTCATTCACTAAAACTGGTCAAAGACGGCGGCGAATCCGGTCACAGGGGTAATGGTACATCTTAGACACGTGGTTAAGAGGGAAACTATAGAAAAAGGGTGTCCTATCGGTTGTCGAGTCAAGGAACCTAACGTATGATGATCACTGTGTATAGGAGTGAATACACTGCATCATCAACATTGCATCCGAAGGCTAAAAGGGTCACCCTTCTCTCTCTCTCTCTCTCCTTTCTATAACCGTGTAGTCCTAGTGTTATCCGGTTACACCAAAGGACACTCGGGCATCAATACAACATAAACTGGTCTCAAAAAGCCCATACGCGCATGTAAACAAATCACCACAGTGTCCGACTAAGCCTTTCTCATATTCATAGTACAGAGCTGTGATCACCGAGACTAGTCGGGGAAATCGTATCTGTACGTAACAAATATCGGGTCATACAGCGACGAGTGGGTAGTGGGTGTTAACAGATGCACACAAACACAACAAACTGCCCCGATTCAACCTTAGGCAATGCACGTAACATGACAGGTCACATGTCCGCCGTCATAATCAGCGACGTTATCACGTATCAAATTAGATAGCCACACTTTCATTTCCTTTCTATGTGTCCATAGTGTCTTTATATCTTTCTCCAGAAAAACATTTCCAAGACTAATATATGTTTTTTGTCAGTGTACCTGCTCAGTGCCACACTTCACAACCAGACAAAAATACACGTTCTATGTACCACTTCAACCGTCAAATAAGAAAATATGTTAGACAAAATATTAAAATTATTGGTCAAATACAGAAATATATCACCCAAACTTATAAAAAGTAGGAACATATGTTAACCACAGAGAAAATACCTTGGCCAAATAGGAAAATTTGTTAGCCAAATGAGAAAAAAGATTGACCAAGTAACGAAATACCCCCCCCCCCCCCCAACAAACTTAGGAAAAGTACGAAACTTTGTTAAGCAAGTATGAAAAGGTATCGACCAAACAGAGAAATATATCACGCAAGCTTATAAAAAGTAGGAACATATGTTAAACAAATGGAAAATATCTTGGCCAAATAATAAAATTTGTTAGCCAAATAGAAAAAAAAATATTGACCACGTAACGATATATCTTTTCCACACTTATGAAAAGTAGGAAAATTTGTTAGCCAAATGGGGAAAATATTGACCACGTAACGAAATACCCCCCAACAAACTTAGGAAAAGTACGAAAACTTTGTTAAGCAAGTATGAAAAGTTATCGGCCAAACAGAGAAATATATCATCTAAACTTATAAAAAAGTAAGAGCATATGTTAACCAAATGGAAAATATCTTGGCCAAATAGGAAAATTTGTTAGCCAAATGGGGAAAATATTGTCCAAGTAACGAAATAACCCCCAACAAACTTAGGAAAAGTACGAAACTTTGTTAAGCAAGTATGAAAAGGTATCGACCAAACAGAGAAATATATCACCCAAACTTATAAAAAGTAGGAACATATGTTAACCAAATGGAAAATATCTTGGCCAAATAATAAAATTTGTTAGCCAAATAGAAAAAAAATATTGACCACGTAACGATATATCTTGTCCACACTTATGAAAAGTAGGAAAATTTGTTAGCCAAATGGGGAAAATATTGACCACGTAACGAAATACCCCCCAACAAACTTAGGAAAAGTACGAAAACTTTGTTAAGCAAGTATGAAAAGGTATCGACCAAACAGAGAAATATATCTGACCACTACTTGACCACTAATTTACCACCCTTTAATCATCACCATATCATTATAACCACTTTTCCCTAAAATTTCCTCACTTGACCACTACTTGACCATTGGTTGACCACTACTTGACCACTAATTTACCACCCTTTAATCATCACCATATCATTATAACCACTTTTCCCTAAAATTTCCTCACTTGACCTCCCCTTGATCACTACTTGACCATCTGTTGACCACTAATTTACCATCCTTTAATCATCACCATATCATTACAACTACTTTTCCCTAAAATTTTCCTTACTTGACCACTAATTTACCATCCTTTTAATCATCACCATATCATTACAACTACTTTTCCCCTAAAATTTTCCTTACTTGACCACCACTTGACCATTGCTTGACCACTAATTTACCACCCTTTAATCATCACCATATCATTACAACCACTTTTCCGTAAAATGTCCTCACTTGACCACCACTTGACCACTACTTGACCATCTGTTGACCACTAATTTACCATCCTTTAATCATCACCTTATCATTACAACTACTTTTCCCTAAAATTTTCCTTACTTGACCACCACTTGACCACTGCTTGACCACTAATTTACCATCCTTTAACCATCACCATGTCGCTACAACCAATTTTCCCTAAAATGTTCCTTACTTGACCACTACTTGACCACTGCTTGACCACTAATTTACCACCCTTTAAGCATCACCCTATCATTATAACCACTTTTCCCTAAAATTTCCTCACTTGACCACTACTTGACCATCTGTTGACCACTAATACCTGGTACCCACCCCTTACCACCTAATGATACTACACTATATCCATTACAATCAGCTATCTTTAGCTTTCAAGGTTTCATTTGTAACACGTGTGATGTTAGTGAATAAGCTACTATGAACATCTACATAGCACTAATAACCACCCTTATCAACTAATTTCACTAACCCATACCCACTACTATCCCCACCGCACCTATTCCTTCTATTCGTACTAATGTACACCACTAATGCGCTAACAGTTCAAAATATTTTAACACACCACTCACCCACGTTTTTACAACCCTTTACTTAATGACTTTTCCGTATGCACCCCCTCCACGTCTGTTATGAACCGACCACCGTCACACCCACCGGAGATTTTCCCACACTTGCCGACGTATAACTCCCCGGTACTACCTTCCAGAATTTTCCACTATGCCGCTACTTATTTAATATGTATTGTATTGTTTATACATGATTTAATAAAACCTTATTATATACCTGATAGTGTTTAAACCCGAGCCGCCTAGTCTCACCCCACGCGCCCACCCCCTCGCCACCACCCCACACCCCGTCGTTATTTATTTTTATTTTTTATTTATTTTATTTTATTTTTTAATAATTAATTAAAATTTGTATACACCCACTCAATAGTTATCTGCCCTTAGAAACATAAAATCTTAGAATTATCGCCCTTAGATATGACCTAGATATCACCAAGTACCCCACTCAACTATATGACCGAGGGGGAGTGAAAATCAACCGAGGTCAAGGTCAATCCTCCGCAATCCTCCAAATTCTAACCGAATTGCACATTTATAACTACTTCCAGGTTTCACAAGCATATAGCAGTGTGGATAATACAACTGCTTTGTAGACTTTTAGCTTTGTTTGCAGGCTTATTCCAGTTCTGTCCCATACATTCTTGTACAGTCTGCCAAAGGCCGCACTGGCCTTGGAGATTCTTGCATTCACTTCGTCATCGATTGTGGCAGCTTGTGACACGGTGCTGCCAAGATAGGTGAATTTGTCCACAACGCTTAGTCTATGATCATTCACTTTGATATTCGGCACAGTGTGATTATTCCCTGGAGCTGGCTGGTACATAACTACGGTCTTCTCCAAGTTGATATTGAGCCCAAAGTTGGCACAGGCATGTGAGAAAGCTGAAACATTATGTTGCATGTCCGCCTCTGAGTTGGCGTATAGAGCGCAATCATCAGCAAACAGGAGCTCTCTGACGGTGCCGCTGTTAATTTTGGTTTTAGCTTTTTTATATTAATAGACTATTATCCCTGCGCTTGGCAACCTCTTGTGGTTTTGCCACCATTATCACTGCATATGCACCGACACTCGCTTCCTCTGATAATGTGAAGGATACGTTCTATGAGCAGCTAGACTCTGTGGTCAAGGCAGTTCCAACATCTGACTACATTTATAAGCTCGGTTATTTCAATGCTCGTGTGGGCAAGGATTCGAGTTCATGGCCAGTGTGCCTTGGAAAATACAACATCGGTTGCATGAATGAAAATGGGCAAAAGGTTGCTGGAGCATTGTACCAGAAATGACCTATGTGTTACAAACTCCTTTCTTAGAACAAAAGAGCTGCATAAGGTCACATGGAAACATCCAATATCCGGCCATTGGCATCAGATGGACTTCATCATCACAAGGAGACAACATCTGAATCATAATCATTAACTCGAAGTTGCCACAGTGCTGACTGTGATACGCATCATTCTTTGGTTGTTGCAAGAGTTAGACTGAGACCAAAGAGAATCTACACAGCTAAACATAAATCTAGCCCCAGAATTAATATTATTAACACTCACGATCCTGAAAAGTGCTTTGAGTTTCAACAGCAACTTGAAGACGCGTTCACTGATACATCAGAAAATTGTACAGTAAGTGAAAAGTGGGGTAAATTTAAAGAAATTCTTGATAAAACCGCCGTAGGGGTTTACGGCACTGTGGATCACAAGAGGCAGGACTGGTTTGTGGCAAACAGCCAGACACAGCAATCCTTGATTGAGAAAAAGAAGATAGCTCTCTTAAGAAACAAGAAAAGAACAACGCGTAACACTCAAGGTGAGCTGAAGCACGTTAGGAAGGATGTGTAAAAGACTGCCAGGGAGTGTGCAAATGACTATTGGATCAAGTTATGTGAGTTCATTCAAATCGCAATTGATAAGGGAAACATCAGAAGCATGTATGAAGGGATAAAGAAAGCCTGTGGTCCAGTGATCAAAAGAAGTGCACCAATGAAAATCTTGACTGGAGAAATCATCACTGATAAGAAACAGCAGATGGACAGATGGGTAGAGCACTATTTAGAGCTTTACTCAAGTGAGACCAAACTAGCGGATGATGCCTTCAACGCCATAGAGGTCCTGCCAACTCTAGAACACCTGGACACACTTCCTACCATAGCAGAAGTAAATGAACTTGCATCCGGCAAGGCTCCAGGTAAGGATGGGATTCCAATAGAGGTTATCAGGAGTGGACAAGACACACTCACTCTGCAGATCCAACAGCTAATAGAGCTATGCTGGCGAGAAGGATAAGTCCCACAAGATTTCAAAGATTCAATCATCATAACTCTGTAAAAGAACAAAGGTATACATTCACTCACGCTCAGATGGCGGCGTCTACAATGCTCAGAGATTGAAGGCTAAGACCAAAATTAGGAGGGTACTGATCAGAGAGTTGCTTTGTGCGGATGATGCTGTAATTACGACCCACTCTGAGGAAGAATTACAACATCTACTATTTGCATTCTCCAATGCTTGTTCTGAATTTGGTTCAACAATTAACAAAAAGAAGACACAAATTAAATCACATGGTGCACATAGGGTACCATCAATCTTTATTGACGACGCCAAACTGGAGATAGTAAACCATTTTACATATCTAGGATCAGAGGTAAATAGCAAATTATCCCTAGATCAGGAAATCAACATAAGGATTGGTAAGGCAGCACCAACAATGAACATGTTAGGAAAATGAGTCTGGGAGAACAAGAAGCTTACTGCCAAAACAAAAGTTCCTTGTCTACCAAGCCTGTGTCCTTAGTACTCTTCTTTATGGCAGTAAAACCTGGTCAATTTACTCACACCAAGAGAAAAATTTAAACAGCTTTCATATGCGGTGTCTGCGAAGAATACTTGGTATTAAGTGGCAAGACAAAATCACAAATACTGAAGTATTGGAAGAATCAGGTTGTGTGACGGTGTGTTCCGTGCTCAGTCTTCGTAGACTTAGATGGATAGGACACGTTAGGAGGATGGATGATGGTAGAATACCAAAGGACATCTTTTTTGGTGAATTACAGACGGGTAGGAGATCTCAGGGTCCGGCTCTTCTACTACGATACAAAGATGTGTGTAAGCGGGACATGATTGATACAGGCATTGATAATGCATATTGGGAGCAAGTCGCCGCTGAACGTGTTGCATGGAGGGCAACTATCAGAAACGGAATAAAAACAAAGGAGACAATGATTACAGAAAAAGCACACACAGAGCGTGAGAGACGTAAGATGGTGCATGATGGTGGTAATGACCATGTTTTCACATGCATCCTCAGTGGACGAACATTTACAGCACGAATTGGCCTTATCAGCCACACTCGCCATTGCCATGGGTTGTAGTTATTAAGCCTTTTTGAAGCACAATGTTCCAAACTATCGTCTGTCAAGACGGAAAGGTGCCAATACCCACACACATGATCTCAAAGAACGATTTTGTGTGTGAATGTGTGATCTGTTCAATTTGTGAAGTGAAACATCTTCTCCTCAAGGCACATTTGAATGACCCAAAGTCAACATAAAAAAAAGATGCTTTCAAGAACATTCAGAGAGTAGTGCAGCAGAAACTTCGGCACATGCGGGACTCCTGGCTGAGCAGCAAAGCTGATGAAATTCAGGGCTTTGCTGACAGACACGATATGAAAAACTTCTACGACTCACTGAAAGCGGTCTATGGTCCTTCATCACCAGGCATAGTTCCCCTCCTCAGTGCAGACGGGGGAACATTGGTCACCGATAAGAAAGAAATCCTCCAACGCTGGGCAGAGCATTTCAGCAAAATCTTAAATGCAACTTCCTTCTTCGATGATGAAACCATCAATTGCCTTCCTCAAGTTCCCACCAATGAGACTCTTGATGACCTGACAACCATAGTGGAAATAAACAAAGCCATCCAGCAACTCTCCAGCGGCAAGGCACCTGGTCCTGACTCCATCCCAGCAGAGATATACAAGGCAGGTGGGCCGGTCCTAACAGAGCAGCTTCACCAAATCTTCACAAACATATGGATGAACGAGACCATGCCACAAGATTTTAAGGACGCGTCAATAGTCCACCTTTACAAACGTAAAGGAAACCGCCAATCCTGTGACAACCACCGAGGCATCTCCTTGCTTTCAATTGCAGGGAAGATACTCGCCAGAATTCTTCTCAATCGCCTCACAGCCCATCTCGATCAAGGTATTCTTCCTGAGAGTCAATGTGGCTTCAGAAAAGAACGTGGAACTGTTGACATGATTTTCGCTGCAAGGCAGCTGCAAGAGAAATGTCAGGAACAGAACTGCGAAATGTTCTCCACTTTCATTGACCTTACCAAGGCTTTTGATACAGTCAGCAGAGAAGGACTGTGGAAGATTATGGCAAAATATGGCTGTCCACGAAAGTTTGTCCAAATAGTGCGGCTATTTCATGACGGCATGCAGGCAAGAGTACAGGAAAATGGTGAGCTGTCTGAACCCTTTCCTGTCACCAATGGAGTGAAGCAAGGATGTGTCCTGGCACCAACACTGTTCAGCCTCATGTTTTCAGCCATGTTGATGAATGCCTTCTAGAACGACGACATTGGAATAGACATCAACTACCGTATGGATGGAAAGTTATTCAATCTCAGAAGGCTGAAAGCTAAAACCAAAATTAACAGCGGCACCGTCAGAGAGCTCCTTTTTGCTGATGATTGCGCTCTATACGCCAACTCAGAGGCGGACATGCAACATAATGTTTCAGCTTTCTCACATGCCTGTGCCAACTTTGGGCTCAATATCAACTTGGAGAAGACTGTAGTTATGTACCAGCCAGCTCCAGGGAATAATCACACTGTGCCGAATATCAAAGTGAATGATCATAGACTAAGTGTTGTGGACAAATTTACCTATCTTGGCAGCACCCTGTCACAAGCTGCCACAATCGATGACGAAGTGAATGCAAGAATCTCCAAGGCCAGTGCAGCCTTTGGCAGACTGTACAAGAATGTATGGGACAGAACTGGAATAAGCCTGCAAACAAAGCTAAAAGTCTACAAAGCAGTTGTATTATCCACACTGCTATATGCTTGTGAAACCTGGACTGTTTATCAGCGACACGCTAGGAAATTAAACCACTTCCACACAGTCTGCCTAAGGAAGCTACTGAAGATTAAATGGCAAGACAAGATTCCAGACACTGAAGTCCTAGAAAGAGCATCCATGCCCAGTATCCACACTCTACTGATGAAGAATCAGATTCGCTGGGCTGGTCACTTGACTCGCATGCCAGATCACAGGCTCCCTAAACGAGTTTTTTACAGCGAACTGCGTTGTGGTAAACGCTCCCAAGGTGGCCAGAGGAAACGTTTTAAAGACACTCTGAAAATTTCACTGAATGCTTTTGGAATTCATCATGACACCTGGGAGGCTGCAGCCAGAGACCGAAATTCGTGGCGTGCATCATTGCGCAAAGGTGCTGTCATATGTGAGGCAACCAGGACTGCAAGAGCTGTGAAGAAAAGGCAGGACAGAAAAACCACTGCAGGAAATCCTCCTCCAGAGACGTCAAGCATTCTTTGTCCACATTGTCAAAGAACATTTCGAGCCAAAATAGGCCTTATCAGCCATCTTAGAACCCACGGCTCCACACCTCCAACCCCACTGGATGAAATGAATGGTCATCATCATTCTTGATGGACAAACAACAACAAAGCAGTGAAACAACAATAAGATCGTTACAAGACATGGCAAGAATATCTGCTTGTCGCCATAATGTACACAATCTACCTTATGCTGGTTACGTGGTTTTTGTCGCTGAAAATAAAACACATTTACAAGACATAATAGACGTTACTGCAACATCAGGTCAGAACAAAGGACTTAGTCTGAACAACAGAAAAAACAGAAGGCTGGAGGGGAAAAGAGGCATGGGGGAAACCCAAAGAAAAGATAGGGTGCTGAGTGGTCTCGAGGTATGGTGTGCGCCTTGGGTTATGGAGGTCCCGGGTTCAACCCACGGCGAGGGCCGGGACTTTTTCACGTGGACTTCTATAGTCTGTCCAGAAATGATTGCCCTCATTCACGATCAATTATTTTGAAAACTGTCTGTTGCATCGTTATGGAATTTTTCCTGCGTCTTATATTTACCCCCACCCAAGGAATATGTCTTTGATAGGTCCAAAAGCAACTTAAATCATGGAAAGCGGCGACATTTCTTTGATGTTTTGGTGAAAAACTAGTGATTTCTCGCTAACAAACTTGTTTTACAGTAATGCCCCTTTCCACTACGCGAGGCTCTTGTCATAAGGCCAATCCCATGTCCCACGAGAAAATTAACTATTCAACGCTAATGTTTCCGTGTGAAGACGTAATACATTTAATAATGTGCACTTCATCTCTGACCCGTAAATTATATACCGCATATAAACAAACTTTGAAATCTGCTGTACAACCTCTAGAACAAACAAATCTTTGTTGGGTGGACATAATGATAAGGTCATATGCTAAATCTCATAATTTCCCCTCAGTTGGTTACTGAGATATGGAATGTTATATTGGGGCAGACAAAAGTAAACAGACTATAGTAACAAAATTTCTCCTGGTCTCTGGGTATTGAGATCGGACGCCCTTGTGTATTGTTGCGCACGTAAAGAAAATCACTTGGCAGTTGAAAAAAAAACAAACAAACAAAAGAGTAGCCCAACGGCGCCTCCCGGGCAAACTTTCGAGTTAAAAATCTACCTAAAGTATTTCAGGATCCTAGCCGGTACTACGGAGTTTGTGCAATGAGCTGAGATTCTCCGGACTCAGGCTTGAGTTAGGAGTAGAACGGAGCACTTATTGGTTTCACCAGTGTGCCGTGATGTTGATCCGTCGATTACACTAAACTAAACTAAACAAAGAAAGATACCGGACAGTATGGCATTATGGCATGGAAGCACATCGGTATCAGAAATGATTGGAAGTATACGAAACAGAAGGCTGTGGACAGACATGATCACCAACGCCACACGGAATTGACCATAAGAAGATTGGCAGTACACGAGACAGGAGGCCGTGGACAGACATGATCACCTACGCCACATGGAATTGACCATAAGAAGATTGGCAGTACACGAGACAGGAGGCCGTGGACAGACATGATCACCTACGCCACTCAGCATGGACTATTATCTTCTTCTTCTTCTTCTTCTTCTTCTTCTTCTTCTTCTTCTTCTTCTTCTTCTTCTTCTTCTTCTTCTCCTTCTTCTTCTTCTTCAGCGTTCCGAGCCATTGAGGTTCTTTGCTGCAGATACAATACGTCTCCATTCGTCTCTCTGGTTGACCCTCTCTTGCCAGTCGTTGATTCCAAGTGCTTGTACGTCTGTGTGTGTATATATATATCATATATATATATCTACCGTCTTCTTGGTCTACCTCGGGGTCTACGGTCATTTATTTCCTGAGTGTAAGCGAGTTTTGTTTCCCTATTATCTTCCATTCTTTCTATATTCCCCAGCCATTGTATGGACTATTATAAGAAAAAATAAGACGGAGACGACTAGCTGCCGTCGAAATTGTGGTTACAGGTAGAGATCGTGCGGTGTGTGGTTACGGGTAACTGTCGTCTGGTTTGTGGTCACAGGTGAGCGGTTGTGTGGTTTTGTGGGTACAGGTAAAAATCCTGTGGTTAGTGAGCAGTTATGTGGTTTAGTGGGCACAGGTAACAATTTGTGGTTTGTGGTTATCAAGATGAGTAGTTATGTGGTTTAGTCGTCACAGGTAACAATTTGTGGTTGGTTTTTATCACGGTTAGTAATGTGGTTTAGTCTGCACAGGTTAAAGCCTGTGGTTTGTGGTTCGGCGCTCGAAAGTACATGCTTGAGAATAGTGTCACCAGAAATGCCTTTATCTAGAACTCACAAGGCAAAAGAAGAGGCAGACATAACAACACACGGGTAAGAGACGTGGTAACAGTCACGGACGGACAGAGCTGCCTGGTATATCTAAGGACAGGAGAGCTTGAGAGAGTTGCTTAAGGGCCAATGTCCAAATGTGGGATAATGAGTAAAAGATTAAGAAGTGTGGTTGTGTGGGCACAGGTAACAACAGTCCTGTGGTTAGTAGTTGCCAAGGGGAGCAGGTGTGTGGTTTGTGTGGTCACAGGTAAAATCCAGGGGTTTGTAACTGCCACGGTGAGCAGGTGTGTGGTTTGTGTGGTCACAGATACAGATCCTGTGGTCTGTGGTTTCGGCTAAGTAGTTGTGTGGTTTCGTGAGTACATGTAGCTGTTCTGTGGTTTAAGAGGCCCGAGGTGTGTGAGCTTTATGGGTATATTGAGTAGAGGTGTATCTTACCACAGTGTACAGACGCCTTGTTATCATTGTTGTTGTTTGTGAATCTTCAGGGAGGCCATTTGTTTTAACACTGATGTATTGTGTTAGGTAGTAGTAGTAGTAGTAGTAGTAGTAGTAGTAGTAGTAGTAGTAGTAGTAGTAGCAGTAGTAGTAGTAGTAGTAGTAGTAGTAGTAGTAGTAGTAGTAGTAGTAGTAGTAGTAGTAGTAGTAGTGGCAGTGGTTGTGATAGTAGTAGTAATTGTAGAAGTAGTAGTCTCATCATTATCTCATCATCATCATCATCAGCAGCAACAGTAGTAGTAGTAGTAGTAGTAGTAGTAGTAGTAGTAGTAGTAGTAGTAGTAGTAGTAGTAGTAGTAGTAGTAGTAGTATATCTTCTTCCCGTGTCATATCCCCCTCCCGTGTCATATCTTCCTCCTGTGTCATATCTTCCTCTCGTGTCATATCTCCTCCCGTGTCATATCTCTCTCGTGTCATATCTCTCTCCCATGTCATATCTCCTCCCGTGTCATATCTCTCTCGTGTCATATCTCTCTCCCGTGTCATATCTCTCTCGTGTCATATCTCTCTCGTGTCATATCTCTCTCTCGTGTCATATCTCTCTCCCATGTCATATCTTCCTCCCGTGTCATATCTTCCTCCCGTGTCATATCTTCCTCCCGTGTCATATCTTCCTCCCGTGTCATATCTTCCTCCCGTGTCATATCTCCTCCCGTGTCATATCTCCTCCCGTATCATATCTTCCTCCCGTGTCATATCTCTCTCGTGTCATATCTTCCTCCCGTGTCATATCTTACTCCCGTGTCATATCTTCCTCCCGTGTCATATCTTCCTCCCGTGTCATATCCCCCTCCCGTGTCATATCCCCCTCCCGTGTCATATCTCTCTCCCGTGTCATATCCCCCTCCCGTGTCATATCTCTCTCCCGTGTCATATCTCTCTCCCATGTCATATCTCCTCCCGTGTCATATCTCTATCGTGTCATATCTCTCTCCGATGTCATATCTCTCTCCCATGTCATATCTTCCTCCCGTGTCATATCTTCCTCCCGTGTCATATCTTCCTCCCGTGTCATATCTCTCTCCCATGTCATATCTCCTCCCGTGTCATATCTATCTCGTGTCATATCTCTCTCCCATGTCATATCTCTCTCGTGTCATATCTCTCTCCCGTGTCATATCTTCCTCCCGTGTCATATCTCTCTCCCATGTCATATCTCCTCCCGTGTCATATCTCCTCCCGTGTCATTTCTTCCTCCTGTGTCATATCTTCCTCACGTGTCATATCTCCCTCCCATGTCATATCTTCCTCCCGTATCATATCTCTCTCCCATGTCATATCTCCTCCCGTGTCATATCTCTCTCCCGTGTCATATCTCTCTCCCGGGTCATATCTCCCTCCCGTGTCATATCTTCCTCCCGTGTCATATCTCCTCCAGTGTTATATCTCCTCCCGTGTCATATCTTCCTCCCGTGTCATATCTCCTCCAGTGTCATATCTTCCTCCCGTGTCATATCTTCCTCCCGTGTCATATCTCCCTCCCATGTCATATCTTTCTCCCGTGTCATATCTCTCTCCCGTGTCATATCTCTCTCGTGTCATATCTTCCTCCCGTGTCATATCTCCTCCCGTGTCATATCTTCCTCCCGTGTCATATCTTCCTCCCGTGTCATATCTCTCTCCCATGTCATATCTTCCTCCCGTGTCATATCTCCTCCCGTGTCATATCTCCTCCCGTGTCATATCTCCCTCCCATGTCATATCTTCCTCCCGTGTCATATCTCTCTCCCATGTCATATCTCCACCCGTGTCATATCTCTCTCCCATGTCATATCTTCCTCCCGTGTCATATCTTCCTCCCTTGTCATATCTTTCTCCTGTGTCATATCTCCTCCAGTGTTGTATCGTGTCCCGTGTCATATCTCCCTCACGTGTCATTTCTTCTGCCCGTCCCTTCCCCTCTAGCGAAGCAAAGGTAAACTTGCCCCCGTCTGGAGTATTGTGAATTGTGGTAGGCCGAGTCCCTTTGTTCGTGTCTGGCTGAGAATACCTAGGTCAAGTCCCACAAATAAAGCATCTGAATCAAGCAGTTATATTTCTTAAGACTTGAGCCAAGGGGAGGCCAGAATAATAGAAGTTAACCTAGTCCTGATTTAGGTCACCGTGTTTAAGTGACAGAAAAATGGAGGTAGTCGGCGGAATACTTGAGTCCCGTGGGAGCATCAGCCAGGCTGTAAAACGGGGTGTTATTTCGTGCTGCGGTTATGAGTGGTTGAGTTTGGGGTTATTCTTTTCATTGCTTTGTTCCCTGGAGAAACCGTGTTTATTTTTTGTGTTTTGTTAAGAGAGTGCAAAGGAAGTGTTCCTATGGTGTAAGGAGCCGTGTGTTTGCACAGGCCTGGCACAGAGGTTGTTTAAGGTCATACGTTAGAGGGGACGAAAACAGGGGCCCGTCTTAAGGGTGATTCGCCGGGACAGGATTCAAATCTCCGACCCGGGTGCGAATGACATTTGGGCTACCACTTTTGTTATACTCGCGGTTATGAGAATTGGTGAAGGGAGGGGGGACAAAGAGAGGGGGAGTTGGAAGTCGTGTGTTACCGAGGTCCATAAAGGAAGCAAAGATTAAAAACAGTGTACCCTACCATGCGTGTCGTAAAAGGCGGCTTAGGAGAGTTACCGTCGAGGGGAATAGGCATCACACAACTCGCGACATTGAGTTACGTGTTCATTAAAACAGAAGTTCCAGAGCTGGTATCGTGAGCAACTACATGCTGCAGTATTTACTGAGGAGGGGATCTGAGCACTAATGGACTGAATGCTTAGATGTGCAATGAGGGTGATCTGCCGAGTTAACTAACTAACTTCATTTTCAACAACCAGCAAAGAGTTCTAATACTAATGGTACCAGCTGCAATCTGATTAAGTGTCCGTCTGGCCTTTTCTCGGAGCCTTGCGATTCTCTGATCACTGCCTGCAACACCAGTCTCTCCAGACAAAGATGGTGTATCTTTTCTCGTGATCACATCTGCCTTATCGCGCACCGATACCCCACTGATCGGTGCAGACCCTGCCAATCTGTCCAGCGACTGGTTTCTCCGCACACCAGCATATCCTGGGCATCAGCATGTCCCGAGGACAAGAACCAATGTATGCTCCTTATAGGACAAGAACCAATGTATGCTCCTTATAGGACAAGAACCAATGTATGCTCCTTATAGGACAAGAACCAATGTATGCTCCTTATAGGACAAGAACCAATGTATGCTCCTTATAGGACAAGAACCAATGTATGCTCCTTATAGGACAAGAACCAATGTATGCTCCTTATAGGACAAGAACCAATGTATGCTCCTTATAGGACAAGAACCAATGTATGCTCCTTATAGGACAAGAACCAATGTATGCTCCTTATAGGACAAGAACCAATGTATGCTCCTTATAGGACAAGAACCAATGTATGCTCCTTATAGGACAAGAACCAATGTATGCTCCTTATAGGACAAGAACCAATGTATGCTCCTTATAGGACAAGAACCAATGTATGCTCCTTATAGGACAAGAACCAATGTATGCTCCTTATAGGACAAGAACCAATGTATGCTCCTTATAGGACAAGAACCAATGTATGCTCCTTATAGGACAAGAACCAATGTATGCTCCTTATAGGACAAGAACCAATGTATGCTCCTTATAGGACAAGAACCAATGTATGCTCCTTATAGGACAAGAACCAATGTATGCTCCTTATAGGACAAGAACCAATGTATGCTCCTTATAGGACAAGAACCAATGTATGCTCCTTATAGGACAAGAACCAATGTATGCTCCTTATAGGACAAGAACCAATGTATGCTCCTTATAGGACAAGAACCAATGTATGCTCCTTATAGGACAAGAACCAATGTATGCTCCTTATAGGACAAGAACCAATGTATGCTCCTTATAGGACAAGAACCAATGTATGCTCCTTATAGGACAAGAACCAATGTATGCTCCTTATAGGACAAGAACCAATGTATGCTCCTTATAGGACAAGAACCAATGTATGCTCCTTATAGGACAAGAACCAATGTATGCTCCTTATAGGACAAGAACCAATGTATGCTCCTTATAGGACAAGAACCAATGTATGCTCCTTATAGGACAAGAACCAATGTATGCTCCTTATAGGACAAGAACCAAAGTATGCTCCTTATCTTTGCTTGTTGAACTAGGGGGGTCTCCGTGAGATATACTGCTTCATCTCATAGACAAATTTAAATGGAAGCAATGATGACCACGTCTGTAAACATGCTTAGCGTCATGTGACCTAGGACAAATACTTCATTGGGGGAAGCAGCAACATAAGAATGTGATTGATTGATTGATTGATCTTTATTTTAGAAGGGTTACAAATTGGGCACGCAGGCCCGTCTTACAATCAGCCCTTCCAGTCACTCATCTTTTGTTCATCAATACTGAATGATGCATTTACATAGGAAATAAACATTGTCAAATGAATGTTGTAAACACAATGCATATTACCACATTATAAGACATATCCCCCACCCACCCACACATCCTCCACCCACCACACATCCACACATCCTCCACCCACACACACCCCCAACCACGCACACACACACACCCCAGGTATACATATATCACCCACCCATCCCCACCCACACATCCCTCACATACACACATCTCCCCTACCATACACACACACACACACACACACACACACACACACACACAAATCCCCCACCCCACACAATCGCCCACGCACACATCCTCTACCCACCCACCCACACACCCCCAACCACTCGGCCAAACACATCCCCAACCACACATGCCCCCCCCCCACCCACACAAACATCCCCTGCTAACCCACATCAAGAAGAAGAAGAAGAAGAAGAAGAAGAAGAAGAAGAAGAAGAAGAAGAAGAAGAAGAAGAAGAAGAAGAAGAAGACGGACGAAGAAGGAAGAATGATGAAGAAAAAGGAAGAAGGAAGAAGGCAAAAGAATGAAGAAGAACAGGAAGAAGAAGAAGTAATCAGTCTTGACAACATATTTCCAAATGTTAAAGAGACAAAGGCCGCCATTTGTCGACGCCGTTCTACTAGTTTCAAACCCGTCATGAAACGGTGATATTATCGTTGACAGGAAGCTCCAGGGCTGCCTCATCATCATCATTAGGTACCAGTGCCTTGCAGAGCGTCGCTCTCAACACAGCTTGCAAGGAGAGTCTCGATCCGTGGCCAGTTCCCGTACCTCGTGCCCGTTAATGATCTGGGTGTATTTAGTAGGAACTGTCATGTTAGGGGGCCCCAGCCTCGTGTTACAAGAACCGTGGCTTCCGTTACTGTTATTTCTGTTTTCATCATCATCTTGTGCCATGCCCATAAGCGTGGGCGGTCAGGTTTCACCATCTCACACGATTACCAGAGTCGTGGATCAGCTCATTGTTGTAGAAATAATGTTGAGAATATCTTGGCCAGAGAATAATAGTGAGAATATCGAGGGCAGAGAATAATGTTGAGAATATCGTGGACAGATAATAATGTTCAGAATATCTTGGACAGAATAGAATGTTGAGAATATCTTGGACAGAGAATAATGTTGAGAATATCGTGGACAGATAATAATGTTCAGAATATCTTGGACAGAGAATAATGTTGAGAATATCGTGGACAGATAATAATGTTCAGAATATCTTGGACAGAATAGAATGTTGAGAATATCTTGGACAGAGAATAATGTTGAGAATATCGTGGACAGATAATAATGTTCAGAATATCTTGGACAGAGAATAATGTTCAGAATATCGTGAACAGATAATAATGTTCAGAATATCTTGGACAGAGAATAATGTTGAGAATATCGTGGACAGATAATAATGTTCAGAATATCGTGGACAGAGAAAACAGATGATAATGTTGAGAATATCGTGGACAGATGATAATGTTGAAAATATCTTGGACAGAGAATAATCTTTATAATATCGTGGACAGAGAATAATCTTGAGAATATAGTGGACAGAGAATAATCATGAGAATATCATGGCGGGAGAATAATCTTGAGAATATCGTGGACAGAGAATAATCTTGAGAATATCGCGGACAGAGAATAATTTTGAGAATATCGTGGACAGAGAATAATCTTGAGAATATCATGGCGGGAGAATAATCTTGAGAATATCGTGGACAGAGAATAATCTTGAGAATATCATGGAGGGGAAATAATCTTGAGAATATTGTGAACAGAGAATAATCTTTATAATATCGTGGACAGAGAATAATCTTGAGAATATCATGACGGGAGAATAATCTTGAGAATATTGTGGACAGAGAATAATCTTGAGAATATCGTGGACTGAGAATAATCTTTATAATATCATGGACAGAGAATAATCTTGAGAATATCGTGGACAGAGAATAATCTTGAGAATATCGTGGACAGAGAATAATCTTGAGAATATCGTGGACAGAGAATAATCTTTATAATATCGTGGACAGAGAATAATCTTGAGAATATCGTGGAGGAAGAATAATACGAACAAAAATTGCATAAACATATAAGTTGGCAGAGTTATGATCGCCGATGCCTGTTCAGACCAACTGCCTGAAGAAAAGATTCAAAGTTATATTGTTTTATTGGTGTTAATAAACACTAATAATAAAAAATCAAAAGAGACACTGAAAGACATGCATTTATTCTTCATAGATTATACCAAAGCCATTGATAAAATAAAACATGATGAACTGATTTAAATGTTGTTAACATTTATGGGAAAGATCTGAGAATAATAAAGACTGTTTACTGTAACCAAGGAGCGGTCATTACAATAGGAAATTATGAAGGCAATTATGAATAAATACATCTAGGAGTACGACAGGGATGTGTCTTGTCACCGGATCTCTTCTCCCTCTATAGCGAAGTAATAATGACAGAGATCAAAGAGAAGCCAGGAATACTAATCTGAGGTTAGTTAGTTAGTTAGTCGCAGTTCCAACTTCACAGCAACGGGTCGTCCCCATTATGCTCCGTTCCTGTGCCAGTGAATATCACACAAAACGCTCCCCACTGCCCAATGTGAAAAGTGGAAAAGACAGGAGTCTCGACAAACAACAGCCCGCACAGATACACTGTGCATAATGCCGCAGCCAGAATGTCAACACACCAGTCCCCCACGAAACACCCAATTCATCTCGCATGGAATCGGCAGTCATTTTCTTATCTGGATGTTTCCTAGATGTTCACCCACACAGTCAACGAAAATACAGTTCATCACCAACGGCAGTGGCAGTCAACCAGAAGCCCAGCAGCCACGCATTTCTGCATAAGGCAAAAACCGGTCAACTCTGGGACATAGCCACCTGCCATCGCTCCGAACATGCAGTCACGTTCTAAAAAAAAACAAAACTTGGGCAAATTCAAAAGCACTTCACACGAAACCCACAGCTCACAGTGTCGCGCCACGCACTCACTCAGTAGCAGGGCGACGGAACCATAAAGTCCTCTGAGGTTACACAATATAAACAATATACGTTATGCAGATGACACAGTATTGGCGGCGGATACTGCAAAAGATATATAATTGTTGGACACAGTAGTAACAGAATGTGTAAAGAAAGGACTCTACTTGAGTATCAAGAAAACAGTAACAATTGTGATATCAAAGAAAAAGGTGACATTAAAAAGTGAAATGGAAAAAGAAGGGACACACTAGTTGATAATTTGACATACCCAGGAGCAGTTATAACATCAGATGGGAGATGCACAACAGAGATTAAGAGTTGAATAGGGCAAGCAAATGCTGCATTTCAGAAAATGAAAAGTATCTTATGCAATAAGTTACTATCCTTGAATGTAAGAAAGAGAGTGCTTAAGTTCTATATAGAACCTGTTTTGCTTTATGGCAGTGAATCTTGGAATGCAAATGAACAAATTAGGAACGAACGAACGGACTTTATTTTCAAAGGTAACAAATCGGGCACGCAGGCCCGTCTTAATTCGACCCTTCCAATCACTCATCTTTCGTTCATCAATAATGCATAATACATTCACATAGGAAAATACATTGTCAAGTGAATGTTGTAAACATAAACAATGCATATTACCATGTTATGAGACACATATCCCAACCATCCACCCATTAACCCACACATCCCTCACCCAACAACACAAACGCCCAAGGCACACATACATTCCCCCCCACCTACACACATCTCCCCAAACACTCACACACATCTCCCACCCACCACACATCCCCCCACACACACCCCCAGGCACACATACATGCACCCGCTCACCCATCACCCACCAACACATCCCCCATCCACACCCACCCACCACCAATCACCCATCCCCCAATCACACATCCCGCACCCACCCCACCCGTACACTCACACACATATCTCCCCACAAATACACACATACCCCACACACACATCCACACCCACCAACACCACCCCCCCCCCCCCATTGTCGTGAAATCACTGTAAATTAACAATCGGATGATAAAAATTACCAAAGACAGTCTGATTCGCAGCTACAAGTTGGTTATTCCGGGGAGCGGTGGGATAAAACAGTACCGTCGGTTTTTGAGAATTCCCTGGGAGACAGAAAATATGACAAGGTCATTTTACCGACTCGCAGGATCAAAGATAGACCGGGGGGGGGGGCTGTTATTGAAAGTTCGCCACAAGACAGAAAATTGTAGGCATATGTTGAAACAAGGGAAGCAACTTTTGTATTGGTGGATCAAAGGGGAGAGAATATTTCTGAAATGGATAGTCTGCCCCTGGGAACACCTGTGTTGACATCAAAGAACGTCACGTGAACAATTCAAGGCTGTTTGACAAAAACATGATTTGTTTACAGCGAGTGTAACTCAGAAAGCTGACTTAGGCAGACGTGCCTTGTCACTGCAGTTGTGGATTTTAATAACATCTACCGTGTGCGGGATTAATTAGATTTAATTTTACACGTGCCTGTCATGGCAAAATGTAGATGTGATTTAGGAGAACTGCAGGTGTTGACATAAGGTACTATAGCATATATTGGTAAGTAGCATGGTTGAAACTAGCTAGAGTGTGATGATTAGCTCTGTTAGTTGAGAATAGAGTAGTGAAGTGATGATTAGCTCTGTTAGTTGAGAATAGAGTAGTGAAGTGATGATAAGCTCTGCTAGTTGAGAATAGAGTAATGGGGGATAATTGGGAGATGGGGAAATTGTCCAATAGTGGGATCTTCCAGTGGGGTGCTCCCTGGGGGTTCCGCACTCTGTTTGTTGGTTTTTTCTTGTCTTGGCCTGATGCAGACCTATGTGATGGGCTCATCTGTCCCTGACAGAGTTTAGTTCACTGTATTTTTCTGAGCGAGGCCAGTGGCCTACGCTAATCTAATAAGGATCAATGATGGGGTGGCTCTCACCAGGTGTGTTCTCTATTTTACAGGTTCCCTCTGGTTGGGATGAAGAACACAGAAACATTGAAAATTCAGATCCCGGATATTTTTGGTGCAGGAAGATTGGTCAGCAACTTTCTCACTGGGCCTATGCTAGAAAAAGTTGATAAAACATTGCTCGGTGGAGCTGAATAGTATAAGTATCCCACAGGATAAATACTGAGAACATTAGTGAGAATATTTCACACTACCTGTGGACAGCAACATAGTAATGGGTTTTGGTTTTCATACCATTCGTGAATAAACCAGTGGTGATGGATGTTCATTCCAATTATTATTAGAACAGTAGGGATTGATTTTCACACTACATGAAACCAAAACATTGGAGAGTGTTTGTTCCACTTAACAAGGAATTCAGAACATTAAGACTTTATCTGAGAAATTAAGAGATCTATTTGAGACTATGTACAATGACTGTTTTAAGAGTGAAAACTTTAGAACATTTCGTAAGAAGGAAGAATGTCATGTTCATGGGACAGTGTTCCGCTTTTCACTGTGCAGGAATTGTGTGGTCTCAGTTTCTATAAACTATTAGGAACAGTTTTTTTTAAGGAAAAACAATAGTATCAGTCCCAGACTGTATATTTGAGTGGGGATCAGGCCTCGTGGTTATCAAAGCTCCTGGAGGTGGACAATGTCTGGCGGGAGAGACGCAGCGTTTGGTGAGGTCCATTGTGCTGATTCTTGTGATGTCGTGTAATCCTTGCCATGATGAGTGGACTCTGAACCTGAGCTTTGTGGTCTGATTTCTACATTTACACTAGAATATACAACACACATTTTCTTCGCATACACGTCTCACATACATTACACTTTTCTTTTAATAAATTAATTGTTATTAATTTTTAGAAGCAAGAATTGTTAAGTATGTGGCGTTGGGGAAGAATGAGAGGGGGCATGATCAGGCAGTGATAGAGAGTGAGAGAGAAAGAGGTGTCTACAGACTGACGGAGTGTTGTGGGCGGAATCTGGTGGATTTCTCCAGAATATGATATGGGTTTTGATAAAATGTGGGTGTTGATTCCCTTCACTCCAGGGACGACACTATAAACGAATTACACGACACCCATCCACAAACACACACCTCCAACCCACACACCCCACCACCCACACACATCCTCACCCACACACATCTTACCACCACACACACCCCCACCCATACACTCATCTCCCACATATATCCACCCACTCACGTACTCATTCCTCAACCACTCACACCAACACATCCCCCACCCACCCATTAACACATACATCTCCCATCTACCCATCAATACTCACACACCCCATCCACCCAGCCAAACACACATGCCCCACCCTCACATACATCTTTTAACCACCCGCACATTCCACACCCAATCACACTTACCCCACCTACACACACACACATCCCTCACCCACACACATCTCCCCTCTCACACAAAATCCCACCCATATACACATCCCCCACACGCATCCCCATACACATCCCCACCCACACATCCCTCACCCACACAAACACACATCTCATAACCCACACACACATCCTCCACCCACCCATAATTACCCCACCGACACAGACATATCCCCACCCACACACACATCCCCACACCCATCACACACCCATCCCCAACCCACACAATCTCCAACACACCCTTCACACACACACACTCCTCACCCATACAACCCCCACCCACCAACACCCCCACACTTCCAACTATCACCCAAACATCCCTCACTCACACACCCACCAACCACGCATCCCTTCACCCACCCACACATCACCCATCCACTCACACACAACCCCTCCACACATACATCACCCACACACACACATCCCCCATACACCCATACTCCCTCGCATACACTGCATGCATGTAAACATACACACAAATATAAACGCATGCATACATGAACGTACACACATACACACGCACATGTACGCACACATAAACACACGTACATACATACACACACAAGCACACACACATATACATATATGTACACACACATATACATCTATACACACATACAGACATGCACACGCACATACATCCACATGTATAAACACACACACATAGACACACATACCATACCCATCCACCACACACACACATACACGCTGCATCACATAATAACTAAAACTAATATGAATAAACTCCCACACTTTTCACACGCACACACTGTCGACTATCGTGAGCATGCTCACAAGAACATTTAAAATTGGGGGGAAAAGGGAAAACATGTAAAATATGGAAAATGTTGATGAAAATATGTTATACATTGTGTAACGTAAAAATAAAATAGTGGTGCAATTCAGTACGATAATTCCTGGAATTTACATAAACATGATGAAATAAACAGTGCATGTTAAATTCAATTGGCAGTAAAAATGTTAATATGAAAGATGGGGATACAGACAAAGATTATGGCATAATGATATGCTTGCGCTCAGCTCTCTCTCTCTCTCTCTCTCTCTCTCTCTCTCTCTCTCTCTCTCTCTCTCTCTCTCTCTCTTTCTCTCTCTCTCTCTCTCTCTCTCTCTCTCTCTATTTCTTTGAGGAACACTGACACACTAACTCTCTCATTGTCTCCCTCTCTCTCTCACTCACTTTCTCTCTCTCTCTCTCTCTCGCTTATACACACTCACTCTCACACTCGCCCTCTCTTATACACACACATACTCACACATTCACTCTCATTCACTCTCCCACTTACACTCACTCTCTTTCTCTCTCATACACACTCACTCATTCACTCTCTAAACCACACTAACTCACTCTCTTACTCGCACACACAGACAAGAAAACCGACACACACACTCACTCATTCTCACTCATTCACTTTCTCATTCACTTTCTCATGCACCCTCTCACTTACTCTCTCTCTCTCTCTCACTTACTCTCTCTCTCTCTCACACACACACACACTCACTCGCTCTCACATTCACTCACTCACGAACATACACACATACCAACAAATTCTCTCTCTCATTCACTAATTCACGCTCCCTTACTCACTCACTCACTAGGTGACTCTCTAATTCACACTCACTCACTCACTTTCTCACTCTATCACACAGACAGGCAGACACACAACACAGCCTCTCTCTCACAATTACTAATTCTCTCACTCAATCTCTCACAATACGTGCACACACACTCACTCATTTGTACACTCACTCAGGCACACGCGCATTCATGCTCTCTCACTCTCTCTGTCTCACACTCTTTCTCACTCACTCACACTCTTTCTCACTCACTCTCTCACCCACTCTCTCTCTCACACACACACACACACACACACACACACACACACACACAGTGAAGAATGATAGTGAAAATATGATAACATTAGGTGACTTATGGAGGCACATCGTCGGTATGAAGTAAATATTGAAAGAGTGTTCGGTTGAATGTGTAGGGACTCATTGGAGTTTGAAGAACTTGGAAGCAACAGAGATATGGTTTCTGAGACGAATGTTGCGAATTCCTTGGACAGCCAGAGTAACTAACAACGATTGCATGAAAGAGGCTAATGAAATTAGAACATTATATACAACAATAAGAAAGAGACAATCAGCTTTCTTTGGTCATGTAATGAGAAGAGAGGCATTGGAGAACATCGTGACAACTGGAAAGATCGAGGGGAAGAGATGCAAAGGCAGACCAAAATAAATGATGCACAGTGGATTGATACGGTAGCATGGAAGAATATCATCAGCAGAGTTGATCCAGAACACCATAGACCGACATCTGTAAAAAGACATGATCACCTACTCCAGTTAACAGAACATGATGATGATTATAGCCAGAAGAAAACAAATCAAATCTTTCAGGAGAAGTTATTCAACTATAACACTTGCTAACATCCTTCTCAAAGTTGCTTACTCTACCTTTCACAGTTTCCGAGACCTGGTTTGAACCCGCGGCCTAAAATCGTGACCGTGGCCCCGTTTGGAAGGCACGTATACCGACCAACGTAATGACACGTAGGCAGTTTTTGCCGACACACCGCGTCTAGACGGGCCGGTGACTCTCTACATGCGCCAGCGCCCCTGTGTGCCACTGGCTATGTTGTGTGTGCATTGCATCATTGTCGTACCACCACGCTCTCAGAGGCGTCGTCCACTTTCAACACTGGTAGGGATACGTGCGGCGCGGAAGCCAGGACATTGAACAAGCAATTAGAAAGTCAAATAAAGACCCTGGAGATGTGGATATACAGAAGAATATGTCGTATTTCATGGAAACAGATACAATCAAATACAGAGGTTCTTGAAAGAATTGGAATGAAGAGAGTTGGTGAAAGAAATAAAAAAGAGGCAAGTGAAATATTTCGGCCACATTAAAAGACTCTCACGAAAAGATACAGGAGGGTAGAATTGAAGTCCAGCGAGCAAGAGGTAGAGAACGATGCAAGTGGGAAGATAACATCAAGCGATGGACGAACAGCAAGCTGACAGAATACATAGTCAAGGCGAGAGACGGTGTTGGAGATACATTGTAGTCAACCTTCATTGTGGAGACGGCACCTTTTTGACGACTGATTGAGGGATAAACGTGTGATTTCTGCGACCTGTGGTGGTTTGACAGAAATATCAATTGGGGAAGTCTTTGAGGAACCTGTAGTGTTTTGACAGACATATCAGTTGGGGAAGTCTTTGAGGAACCTGTAGTGGTTTGACAGACATATGAGTGGAGAAGTCTTTGAGGAACCTGTAGTGGTTTGACAGACATATCAGTTGGAGAAGTCTTTGAGGAACCTGTAGTGGTTTGACAGACATATCAGTTGGGGAAGTCTTTGAGGAACCTGTAGTGGTTTGACAGACATATCAGTTGGGGAAGTCTTTGAGGAACCTGTAGTGGTTTGACAGACATATCAGTTGGAGAAGTCTTTGAGGAACCTGTAGTGGTTTGACAGACATATCAGTTGGGGAAGTCTTTGAGGAACCTGTAGTGGTTTGACATAAATATCAGTTGGGGAAGTCTTTGAGGAACCTGTAGTGGTTTGACAGACATATCAGTTGGGGAAGTCTTTGAGGAAACTAATAGCTCATAAATGAATTCACATGTATAATTTGGCCCCCAATAGAAGTAGAAGAAAGAAGTAGAGACTAGAGGAGATACTAGATAACAAAAATATCGATTGGGGAAACCTATGAGGCCACTAAGACAGTTAATAAATAAATACACATGCTTATTATTTATGAATGCCAACAATACGTGTGTATCTTATCCAACATAAAAATTGAACGCTATAAAGTTGGACTAAAATGTTGATTCCTCGGTTTTGACTTGAGGACATAAATTACAATTACCTTAGAAGCTGGAGTGGGCGATGGATACTCGTAATAGGGAACGATTCCACATTCGGTCTCTCTGGCCAGGGAAGTTAGCGACATTGTTCGTAATTTCGTTTCGTATACACACGTGGGGAAAACAGCAGCTGCGAGAATCGGCAGCGGTTCGTGCCGCGCTGGTAACTTACGGGGGTATGTGAGCCGGTCGTTCAGAAAGCAATGGCAGACTACTGAACGTAGTTAGTTAGTTAGTCGTGATTCCAACTTCACAGCAACGGGTCGTCCCCATTATGCTCCGTTCCTGTGCCAGTGAATATCACACTAAATGCTCCCCACTGCCCCATGTGAAAAGTGGAAAAGACAGGAGTCTCGACAAACAACAGCCTGCACAGATACACTGTGCATAATGCCGTTGCTAGAATGTCAACACAATAGGCCCCCACGAAACATCCAGTTTATCTCTGAAGGAATCGGCAGTCATTTTCCCATATGGATGTTTCCTAGATGTTCACCCACACAGTCCACGAAAATACAGTTCATCGTCGATGACAGTGGCAGTCAACCAGAAGCCCAGCAGCCACGCATTTCTGCATAAGGCAAAAACCGGTCAGCTCAGGGACATAGCCATCTGCCATCGCTCCGAACATGCAGTCCCGTTCCAAAAAAAATCCCGGGCAGATTCAAAAGCATTTCACACGAAACTCACAGCTGACAGTGTCGCGCCACGCACTCACTCAGTAGCAGGGCGACGGAACCATACTGAACGTAACACTTGCCTAGTCTAGTACATCAACAGCAGCTGAAAAATTATGTTGTTGACTGCAACGTCCTGTAAGGGATATGCAACATTTAAAAACAAAATTCCACATTCAAAGACCAGTCCAGTGTACTAGTAGTAATAGTATATTGTGGTCTACGCTTGAGTTCAAAACAAACAAACAAACAAACACAAACACACATACACACACCTGGATTCGAAATGTCTAGTCGGTCATGCGTCAAAGTACATTTGTTCCTGCAGCAATGCGCTGTGGTCATTTTTGGGTGACAGTTTCGAATCTCAGTGAGTTAATTATAGTTTTCAGTTTATATGTTGTCTAGTATGTTATTTAGTTGCATGTCCTTCACAGGACGTAGCAGTCAACCCCAGCATTTTCGCTGTTCGTGATTCCTGGGCAAATTTTACGCTCAGTAATTTGCCATTGCTTTCTGAACGACCGGCTCCTATACCTTTTTCGAAAAAAAACCAGCACTGCTGTGTTTGAAACCCGGGTATACGGGCTCACAAACCGCGTTCGTAAGCCCTTAGCACTACATGTTTACGTGGTCTTTCTCTTGCTCTTTATCCATTCTTCTTCTTCTTCTTCTTCTTCTTCTTCTTCTTCTTCTTCTTCTTCTTCTTCTTCTTCTTCTTCTTCTTCTTCTTCTTCGTTCATCCGGAGTCTTGTTTCGGAAGTGATTACGTTGTGCCTGTTTACAGCAGAGCTGCTATACTGCGCCTTTAGGCCGACATATTCAACTTCTGCGGGCGTTTGTTGGCCGTGTTAACCTTCCCGGGGCATTATACTTCTTTAGTGTGATTCTTTGTGGCAGATGGTACCGGTGAATTCTTGTGAGATGGCCACACCATTTAATCTGGTGTTCTTTAATAAAGTGTGTGACAGGTTTCAGACCTAGCCATCTTCTAATTTCACCATCCCAACTGTATTCTCTCACGGTTACTCTCGCAGCCCTTCTATGGCATCTGATCTCTGTTGTTATGAATTTGTGCAAGTTTTTATTTTTTGTTGTAAATTCTTACTACTCCTTGTCTATAGAACAAAAATGAAAAATGATGTCATTAAAAATGTTCTTCACAGACCATAGCGAATGGCTGTCGTCTGCTGGAGAAATTCTTTGCATTTCAAACAGAATGGTGTTATTAATGGAAGAAAGATTTTTTTTTTCTCAAATTTGTTCTACATACTAAGTGTAGCGAGAATTTACAAACACCCCGAAATTCTATATCTATGTTTAGATGTCTAAATATGTTGGATTAGATCAATGATTCTCAACATTTTTGGCCAATGCACCCTTTCGCCATATGTTCAAAATGTCATCCCCTCCCCGCCCTTTCCAAAATGTCACCCCCACCCCCCCTTACGCACACGTGTATATATACACCCACACACACGCATACATCCACGCATACACACACACACATACATCCACACACACACGCACGCGCACTCACACATAATTCAAGAAATGGGGACGATCGCGTTTTGTGTGGTCCTGAAGCCAGTTGGAGTCTGTCAATCTGTGGTCTTAATTCCCCCCACCCCTGAAACCCTAACAGGGCAAAGTGGGGTAAATTCGCCACTGGTTGAGAACCCCTGGATGAGATGCTACTCGAGTCATGGTTTCTGCATCTCCGTCATGTTGCGTACATTTCCAGATGGACAGATGTGGCATGATTGGACGCAGAGCATTGACACGTGACGGACCTCTCACAGCACAGACACTTAACAGAACCATGCTTAGAAGGGATCCTCCGAACGTCTGACTCTTTCAACTGTCCACTGTAGTCTCCCTCGATTTTAATTATTACAAGCAATTGAAGTGACTGCACTCGGTAGAAACCTATAAATGGTTAGTACCCCAGTATAATTTCAAGGTTGTGGATGCTGTCTGCCCGTATTGGGAGCTGGTTCAAAGCCACCTACGTATAACGTTAGTGGCATGTCATTTACAGGACGCTGCAGTCAACCCCAGAATTGGTTGTATGTGATGTAGTCGAGAAGTTCACGTTAGCTAGTGGGCCTTTGCTGTCTGAACCACCGAGGCAACTATTATACTGCAGATGATTCTATCCTCGATAAGTAGTGTTTTTCACATCGCGGCCGTTAATGATCATTATCACCGGCCTGTGTTTTTCTCCAGTGTAGCTTTCTGACATCCACGCCCATGATTTCATATATTTATGTTCGTTTCGCAAGTTACACTCCCTCGTGTCGCGATTTATTGACGAGTAGAGGTTTAATTTTACATCGGTGCTGTTAATTATTACGTGAGGGGCTGTATTGTTACATGGGTTCTTTTTTCTGAATTGCATGTTTCTGATGTCGACGCCTTTGCTTTTGAAAATATGATTCCGGGCCGTGTCATGTGCCCCCTAGGTTTGACGAGTGTTGCCCGGCCTTGTATGACACGCCGATGTGTTGTCAAAACTGTAACCACCATAGAATTGACCCAATGCAAGGAAGGCGCGTCATTGGCGGAGCCGGGGAGGGGAACCGCGACTTTGTGCAGCAGCCGCAGTAGCAGCAAGTAATGTGCCTCTCCCGCCTCACCGCCCCCCTGATCTCCAGTTATACAGATACTGGGGTCCATGGCTAACCCAGGCCGTGGCAACTGCACGCGGCACAGCCCTGCACTTGCCTGCTCGCGGCTGCATCAACACATCCCCCCTGTGCCGCATTTTCATCCGACTGCTTGTGTCTCATCTCTCTCGCCCCTTTCCCCCACGTCTAATGTCAGCTTTATATATGTATCTTCCCTTCATTTCTACGAAATTAAGTCCATCAGTGATTACTTCATTAATCCAAATAGTGCATGATTTAAATCCACAATCGTTTTGTAAAATAGATGTGGTTTGAAGTAAACACAGATATTAGAATAGCCGCGACCGTTGTGTTCCAACTCAATATTACGTGACTTTTGCTTCTCGCCAAGAACTGGATAACAAATTGTGCATCGGCTGCCTGGTCGGATATAACATTCACAAATGGACTTACTTATCTTTCACTTGTGTTATTGTCGAAAATTTATAAACAACTGCTAGCTGTTTGAATTGGAAGTTACTTAATATAGAAACTAGAATTGAGACGTAAAGAAGTTCAAGCTTTACTAAAAGTTGTATAAATATTTTAACAACAATTACAACTTTGTGCGATATTTGCGTCACATAAATTATGGGACTTATTTCTACCGAATGCCAGTTTTCGGTAAGTACTTTTATCAGTTTTCCAGAATGTTCTTTGCGTAATTAGGGCACTGTTTTAGTTTTAGTCTACCAGCATGCGTGCTAATCAGCACGGGTGTGTGCAGGTCGGACCCCAGTGATCCCCCATCCCCCGTTCCTCAAGCTGGTCTTGATATGGTAAATAATACGTGTAGATAATTGTCGATGTGAAATATGCAAGATGTCGTAGTTAAATTCGCACCCTAACACTAGGCAGAAGTCGAATTCATAAGATGTCGATGTTAAATTCACACTAGTCACACGTACACAGTGTTGATTTTAAATTCACACTCCTACCTAGGTAATACTCACGTACAATATGTTGATTTTAAATTCACACTCATACCTAGGTAATACTCACATGTACAATAGGCTGATTGTAAATTCACTCCCCTACCTAGATAGTAGTGAAACGTACAAGATGTTCCTTTTAAATTCGCAACCCTACCCAAGGTAAAAGTCAAAGAAAAATATGTCAAAAACCAAATTTGCAGATTCGCCGAGATAGAACAAGGACAACGTGAAATAAATCTCCCGTTCTGGCATAACCGTTTAAAAACTCACTTCAGAAAGATGTTCTTGGAATTGAACTGTATCCATCAACTCCATTTTAAGGGACCACTTAGATATAGATGTGCATACCTCGGGAGAGGCGGGGTGTGATTCTCGTGGACCCCCACGCCACTTGAACTGTAGCTAGAACTCGGGAGAATATAACTAGAACATTTTATTAACATATACACCTCTGAAGTCAGAGTGGGTTCGCCTGATGGCGAGGGATTCTGGTAATAGGGAAAGTTAATCTACACGCAAACATCAGTGCAGTGCACTAAAGATAGGAACACGTGTATGGACTACGCTAGAGTTTAAAGCGAGCCAACGAAAAGTTTATACCTTATCTACGGTTGTAAACGTTTAATAATTACCTCTTGAAATCATTGTTACCGTCTTTACTAACAGAGATGCGAATGAATAATCGATGAATGTTATTTTGTGTTCATAATTGTGTTAACAAAGATATAAAGAAACAAATATAGAAGTTTATGCTGTGTTGATTCTAGAGTTAGCAGCGGCGGTGGAATGATCAATATTCCAGAATGTTCCTTGCGTAATTAGCATGTCCTCAAGCAAAACCTGCTAACTGCTATGAATCTGCGATGTTGTGGAGCCATATTATGTAGACATGAAAGCGCGGAGGATAAGGTTCTTTTCTTCTGTTGGCGAACGATGAACCTTGAACACTCGTCTTATCATTTTCATGACATCACCAGTGTAACACTCTATTAGCTGTGCTAGGGCGCCCGCCTTTGTGTTAATTAGAGGCATTGCATGAATCACCCAAACAACAAAAACAACCTAAAAAAACAACGAAAAGTAGATAGTGAGCTCTATTAGAACACGACTGTAACAAAATAGGAGTCGAGGCTAAAGCCTTCGTCAGCACAGAATAAACAAACACACACCGTAGCACTGCATTCAGTTTAGTTTGCCAACATACGTGCTAACAAACCCGGGCGTGTAGAGTTCGTCACTCAGTAAGTCTGGTAAACACGGGTGTAGTTCGAATTTTCTTCGTATCGGCAATATTTCATACATAAACATTTCTGGCATTCTAAAGCTTTGCGCAAACAAGCGAAATTGTCATTAAAACACACGTTTCTATATTTATTTATTTATTTATTTATCTGCTAAAAGTGGCAAAATTGGTAACAAAGCTACTAAAACAAAATTGCGGGTCCTTTGCGGTCATCCGCACGCCTGGTTGATGTTATATAAAACTTTACTATCAGTAGTTTGCCATTGCTTTCTGAATGAGATGTCAACGATAAAATCCTACTAACGGGTGTAGGGGTTGATCCCGCTATCCTGACGTAAGCGCATCGGAAGTTTAAGAACTACATCACTCTTAATTAAAGCAACTAAAAGGTCATTAATATTTTTAACATGTTTAATGTTTATTAAGAAGTCACACTTCATTAGGGACATACAGGGTGCCCTTGCCATCAGTCAAGATAATACCCTAGCCATTCCACCACTGCTAACTCTAGCATCAAACACAATATAAACTCTCATATTTGTTTATTAATATCTTTGTTAACAAACCGATCAACACAAAATAACCTTCCTCGGGTACTCATTCGTATCTCTGTTAACATATGAAATGACATGGGATGATTAATCGTCTTAAGCGAAATCCCGTATCTGCCATGGGTTTATATACAGTTGTTTCCCCGCTTTAACCCCTTAATTTAATATATAATATATGTCTGCTACCATATTAACAACATTAAAGTCATAACTCTGACACATCCCTACTTCCCATTTTCCGCCATCCAATTTTGTTTGGTCCAAGCCAAATTTTTATTTGAAACTGAATCTGCTAACTGAATTATCAGCATAAAATAATTTCCATATTTATTTATTTATTTATTTATTTTATTTATTTATATTTATTTATCGTTATTTTAAAAAAAATATATATTATTGTTAACACAATTATGATTAGAAAAGAACGTTCCGGTTATTTATTCAATCTCTGTCAACTAGCCAACATCTGTTCGTTTACATCTCTATTGAATAAATATGAGGTCGAAATAAACCTCCATATTTATTTATGTATTTATTTATTTATTTATTTATTTATTAACTTACTTATTTGTTTATTTTTTACCTAGGTTTCAACGCGAAAAAACACCTTCCACACACATACACACACAGTCACACACACACACACACACACACACACACACATATATATATATATATATATATATATATATATATATATATATATATATATATTTAAATGTGCGTGTGCGTAATTATTTATGATTGTAATAGACATATAAATACTTATGTATTCATTTGCATCCATCTGAATTAAATTATCAGCAGAAAACCAGCTTTCATGTTAATTAATTATAGTATTGTTGTAAAGATAAACGCGGGCACGCCCATCAATTTACAACTGAAAGAAATTTAATCAGCTGTATGTGAAATATCAACACACAAAATTGATGCTGATAGTGGTAGGTGCTATTCATTTACAACAGCCAACTTTGTGCAAACAAAAAGACATGATAGTGAGTTTTATATTGCCGCGGTAGACAAGTTCAAATACTGTGTGAATATGTTTGTTGTATATTTGAGAGTGAACGATTTATCGTATTGCTTTGGTTTATGTTGTGTGATATACCTGTCGAGATACAGCTAAATATGTCAGGCTATAAATTGTGCAATTTGTTGTTCGTGTCGTTTGTTCAAATATAAATAGCAATAAATGCATTCACAACTACGTGTATAGGAAAATGTTGTTCTTGACAAATTTTAATCAAATAAATGCTTGTAACTTTTCGGAAAGTATCTTCTTTTGCGTATTGCTGACACACATACAGTGACACTATCATACACGAGAGAGCGTCACTCTGTAGACCGACTCGTAGCCATCTTGGATCTGAATGTGCATACTGATTTACCTTATTTCATTGTGACTATCTGTCGCTCCCGGGGCTACATATCAAAATTGAAAAACCTAGCCCTGAACTACTCACATCTGGCTTGTAGTACTCACCATCATCGCCGTGTGCCATGCCGATAAGCGCGGATAGTCTCGATTATCCATCTCACACAAGTCTTAGAAATGAAGTTCGCGTTCACGTCGTGATACGCAAGATGCAAAGAATAAGGTGGGCTTAAAAGAGATAAGATAATAACTTCTAAAGACTTTCTAGAAAATAGATAACTATTTAACTGTTAAGGAGGGTTATCGGGGAGGGGGGGGGGGGGGCGTGGTGGTGGTTACAAAATGAAAAGTGAATGTAAATTATTGAGAATATTAAGACCGTTCTTTGGTAATATGATAAACAGAAAGGCGTAAGAAAGAGAAAGTTCTGTGGGGGAAAAGAGGCGAAGGCAGACAGACAGAAATAATGCAAGGTAGACTGAGACGGTGGCACGGAGGAATGTTATCAATAGAATTGAACATCAAGGACTGGGAGACATGAACTCCTACGCCAGTTGGCATGGTGCATGATAATAATTTTGATGATGAAGACGATGGTAATGTTGATGATGAGGGTGATGTTGATGATGAGGATGATGTTGATGTTGATGATGAGGAAGATGATGTTGATGATGATGATGAAGATGATGATGATGAAGATGATGATGATGTTGATGATGAATGGCGAGGTAGATACAGGGCACGAGAAACAGATGGCCTTCGAGGAAAAACAACAACAACAACAGTAAAAATAACAACAACAGCAAAAACGGCAATAACAACAGCAACAACAGTAATAACAACAACAATAACAGCAGCAACAATAACAAGAACAACAAAAGCAGCATCAATGACAAGAAGAAGAACAACAACAATAACATCAATAACAACAAAAGCAATAACAACAACAACAGCGAAAAACATCAATAATAACAGCAATAAAAACAATAGTAACAACAACATCAGCAACAACAACATTAACAGCAGCAACAATATCAACAAAACAACAATAACAATAACAACAACAACAACAGCTGCAATAACAACAACAACAAAAACAGCAATAACAACAGCAACAACACAACAGAATCATCAACAACAATACAGCAGCAACAATAACAACAACAGCAATAACAACAATACCGACAACAACAAAATAACAACAAGGACAACAACACGTCTGACGCAAGCATGTTGGGGCAGCGACGTACACACAGCTGAAGTGAGATGGTGAGAAGGGCTGAGGATATAGGGACTTGAGCACACGACTTCAGCACGTCCTCAGACTAACTGACTTAACGCATGCGGATATTTATAGCATTTGTGACTTTTTATGTGGATCCTCGTCAGTGCCACGGAGTTGGTGCACTGTTCGGGGATGCTCTCGAGCTAAGGTGTTACAGGCGCAATTCGAACCACAGCTTCGGGCGATGTGGCAGCAGACCGTCGTCAGTGCCGGTCATTCAGAAAGCAATGGCAAACTACAGAACATAAATTTGCCAAGAAATCACAAACATCCCCCCAAAAAATGCTGGTGTTGACTGCGACGTTATGTAAAAGATATGCAGCTAACTTTCTTCCTCATCAACTATCTACACATCACACTACCAACATTACACCATCATCATCATCATCATCTCATCGCGATGATTGTCATCTCCACGTTGAAGGCCGACTGTAACGACTCTCAACAACCCGTGTCCCGCATCATAATGAGCAATTCATTCAGGCGTCACCGAGTCCATCCATTGATGTTGCCAGAACTCGTGTAACCTTGCCTTCCTCTATCTCGCTCCCACTCCACTCTTCCCTCCTACACATCATTTTACAAGGATCTCTGCCTCTTTACTTGGCCGAAGTATCTTAAGTGCCTGCCCTTGATCTCATTCAGGTAATGTATTCTTCAATCCAATGTTTTGTAATACTTCTTTTCTTCTCTGCTATGATACTCTCCACATTGATTTATGTACAGATGTCAAAAGCTTTGATTGCATCCTTACATTGCTTATTTATTGTTGTTTCAAGGCAAAATAATTATGTAGAGTACATGTAACGCTTTGTAATTGTTTGTTTTAATTTGTAAATTGGATGTGTAGACATGAGACGCTATTTCATGCAGTTGTTTGTTTCTTTGGCCATCCTGGGTTGTTGAGTGAATTACCAGAAAATGAGAAGTAGATTGTGAGCTTTACTAGAACATGATTACTAGTAAAAAAATTGGACGTTGCGGCTAAATCCTTCGTCAGCACAGAACAAACAAACACACACTGACACAACTACATGAAAAACACTACATAAAAATACCAAGTATACTTTTTTGAATCCTTGTTGTGGCTGGATATGTCTTCCAAACGATCAGCGCATATGATGGCTTATCACTGGGTTGTTGGGTGCTTTCCGCACATAGGAAGATTGTATTTGTGACGAGGGTTGTCGCACTGTTTGCTGATGTTGGCAATGATCTGATGAAGTGAGTTGTTAGTGAGTCTTACAAGAGAAGCCCTACTGTTAGATGCCCAACTCTAGTGCCAAGCTAGACAGTCTTGTTAGAGAAGGTTTGCTGTGAGAACTGTCTCGGAGTTGAATTAGTTAGTCCTGCAATAGTAGACCTGCTGTGAGGAGGCCGGCTCCAGAGTTTAGTTAGACAGTCATGTAAGAGAAGCTTTGCTGTGACGCCTATCTCAAGGCTCAGTTATTTAGTATTTTAGAGAATCTTTGTTGTGAGAACTGTCTTGGAGTTGAATTAGTAAGTCTTGAAATAGAAGCCCCGCTGTGAGGAGGCCGGCTCTAGAATCCAGCAGACACAGTGAACACTGGGAGATATCATCCCACGACACTGACGTCCCGGCAACAAAGTCTAATATACATCCTCCCATACAAAAGTACAAATATGAACAAAACTAGTGGAGCTGCAGTAAGGTCGTGGAAATGTAAACAGAACAAAATAACACAAAGTAATGCAGCGATACAGAACATAATTATGAAAAATACAGGAAGTTGCAGCGGCTAGCCTTCATCAGCTAACAAACGGATACACAAGACACTACATTTAACCACGGAGAAGACCCTCCAGTGACTATATTAAGGCTTAAGAACATGATGAGAAGAACGGACAGATGAAAACATGAGAGCAATGAAGAGAAAATGAAAATCTGAAAAACAATATTTTGCTACTTATCTCAGAATCCCAGGATGTAATACTCTGTGATACTCTGTGATACTTTGTGATACTAGTGTATCACAGACTGGGATTCTGAGATAAAAAGCAAAAAAATTGTTTTTCAAATTGTCATTTTCTCTTCATTTTTCTCATTGTTTCATCTTCTCATTCTTCTCATCCCGTTCTTATGACTTAATGTAGTCACTGGAGGTTCTTCTCCGTGATGATATGTTGTGTTATGTGTATGTATTCGTTTGCTGATAAAGGCTATTCACCGCAGCGTCCAGTGTTTTGTGTAATTCTTTTCTATAAAGCTGCATTACTTTGTGACTTATTTTGTTTACATATAAAAGTATAGGCCATTATAAATAATCCAATGTATGCAAAAAGCTATTGCTACAAAGACATCACGTTTTGCTGAGACCCTGACCCATTGAAATATCACGATACATAAATATACACTTTTCATACTGTTCAATGGTCTCGTTGGTGTAATCGCTAGGAGGCTACCCTGATAATGACATGAACGCGGACGGACGAGAGGTTTGGCCATGTAACCAGATTACCAACTAACAGTATACCACAACAAACGATAATGCACAGACCAGACGGATGGAGAGAAAGAGGCCGACCACGTAAACGATGTACAGAGGGAATAGCAGAGTCCATGGGAATCTCCATACTTGAAGTCCATAAAGGGGCACTCTCCCGCTGTTTATACTTCACCTCGACACCGCAAGGTACAAGATGAACATGATGAGATGAGATGATTCATTCTTAATTAATCATCAACATTTTAAATAGTTAACTTGATACTGAAACAGATATATATATATATATATATATATATATATATATATATATATATATATATATATATATATATATATATATATATATAAGTTATTAGCTGGACCCTTAAACATATACACGTAAACATAAAATATTAACGTGATCCTAAAATATCTAGATGTAAACATAAATTTTTGACGTGATCCTAAAACATCTACATATTAAAATACGTTGTTAACTTGATCCTTAAACATCTGCATTTAAACATAAATTGTTAACTTGATCCTACATTTTAAAATAAATTGTTAACTGATGTTACATACTTTGAGGCCTAAACATCTATACTGTTCAAACAACGCAACGCAACATTATTGTAGTTTCAATTGCAAACTTGTACCAACATTTTATAAACGATGCTGATTCGCCCACTGCAGTCGATTCTGGCGATGCCGGTCCGTAAGAACAGGACCTCTGTAGGATTTTCTAGCAAAAGACCAGCGTCGTACGGCCGGTTCCTGACCGTTTGATCTGAAATTCGACGAGCTCCTGACATTGACTGGACTGTGGAGGACGCAGGTGCAAATCGATTCCTAAGGTGACAGAGCCGTATGAAGCGGTCTTCGGTGGCAGTTGTGATTCTGGGTCTTCCACTGCGCGGCCGGTCTGCCATTGAGCGAGTTTGTTGAAATCGCCTCCAAAGGTGACTGAGGGTGCTTCTAACCATATTAAATTATCTGGCTACTACACTTTGTATGTAATAATGTACTACACTTTGTAACTGTCCAGCCTGTAAACGTCCAATGATGATGAGTTGTTCTGTAGTGAGATGAGCCATACTTGCGCATTGAATTTTCAACTGAATTTATTCGAGAAGCGTCAATCCTTTATAGGCGTTCAATAATGTGGTCAGAGAGATTTGTGTTCAGTAAGTTTCATGGGAGTTTTATAAACCTGTCACGAGTTATTGACACAAATTTTGTTTTGACCTCGACCTCTTTCATGACCTCACGAATCATGAGGTGAATACAATTCAGGTAACCACGAGAAGTTAAAGACCAGATGGACACAGTCGATAGGTTTACTGATGTCCAATAAGTGAATATTTTTTATAAAAGTAACACCAACAATGTTACGTATCATATATATATATATATATATATATATTATATATATATATATATATATATATATATATATATATATATATATATATTATATATATATATATATAATATAAAGTATATATGAAAATAAGGTAACTGGTGAGATTTGAGATATAAACATGTATATATTAAAGCAAGTAATTAACTAATGTTACATACATTGGAACCAGAATATCTACATAATAAAATACATTGTTAACTGAAGTGGCATACATTGAGGCCAAAATATCTACAAAATAAAATACAGTATAAAGTTATTTTGACAGGCACTGATACATTAATATCTACATATTAAAATAAGTTCTTAATTCTCTGTGATACATTATTATCCCTATATAGCTACAGATTAATTTTAAATTGGTAACTGACGGGTTAGGTTAGTTAGTTTAGTTTAGTCGTTGGATCAACACCATGGCACACGGGTTTAACCCTTAAGTGCTCCGTTTTCCTCCTAACTCAAACCTGAGTCTGGAGAAACTCAGCTCAATGCACGAACTCCGTAGCATCGGCGAGGATAATTAAATACTTTGGGTAGATTTTTAACTTGAAATTTTGCCCCGGCAGCGCCGTTAGGCTACTCTTTTTCGATTTCCAACTGCCAAGGGATA
>JACEFZ010027654.1:0-152500 GCA_014155875.1 Cepaea nemoralis | reverse complement strand
ACTATAAATAGTGTGTATGGACTACGCTTGAGTACAAAAAGAGCTCTCTCTCTCTATATATATATATATATAACTTTCTCAGTACATTAGTCCTCGCTCGTTATTCTTCTTCTTCAGAAATCCGAGCCATTGAGGTTCTTTGCTGCAGATACAATCCGTCTCCATTCGTCTCTCTGGTTGACCTTCTCTTGCCAGTCGCTGATTCCAAGTACTTGTAGGTATTAGTCCTTATGTTTCCCTTAATTTCACAGTTACAATAGATCTCACATTCATATTACTTTCTTAATATACTAGATCTCATTTTTTTTTTAATTACTCGATCTCAATATGTTGGCCCTCGCTTTTCTAGTACTTTCTTTGTATACCATATCTATTATTCATGTTACTACGAGTATATCACTATTTGATATCTAATACTAATATAACTATCACAATATTTTAAGACCACTTTTTCTATTTCTATCCCATTATTTTAGACATTATATTTATTACTATCACTGTGTATTAGATAATGTGTTTTAATTATTATTTGCGTGTTTTTGTTATCAATAAACAATGAAGGTTGCCTGCAATGGATCTCCAACACTGTCTGTCTCTCGCCATGACTGTCCCTTCTGTCAGAGTGTTGTTCGTATATCTCTTGATGTTATCTTCCCACTTGTATCGTTGTCTACCTCTTGCTCGTTTGCCTGCAATCTTACCCGCCAGTGTGGTTTTTATAATAAGAGTCTTATGACTTTTAATGTGATCTAAATAGTTCACTTGCCTCTTTTTGATTTCTTTCATCAACTTTCTTTTCCTTCCCAGTTTTTCTAGAACTTCTGTATTTGGTTGCTTTGTCTCAATGAAATACGACATATTCTTCTATATATCCACATCTTCAGGGACTCAGTAGTGATGAATATACAAAACGTTTGACAATTATCATTTTAATGCGTTGTTAATCTCTCTAAATGTTAATACTGATTTCATGATGTTGCAAGCATTTTTGGCCATTCTTATTCCCTTTGTGTGTTTCACTTCTACCATCATCTGCTTTACATGTCTAAAAAAGGAGAAGCTTGTTACTTGTTCTAGTATCTGCATGTTTACTGTGATGTTCATTGATGGCCTCTTCTTTCCACTTCTAATTATCATAGTTTTGGAGCGTGCTATTCTAATGTGAATATATAAGCCACATTATGCCTGTTTGCTTGTTTCACTAGGTTTTGTAACTCCTGCTCACTTTCTTCTAGTAACACGGTATCGTCAGCATACCTAAGATTGTTTATGATTCTTCCATTGATGTTAAGTCCAGGCAGTTCGACTTGTTTAAAAGTTATTTCTGTGTATAGGTTGAAGAGGCCTGGGGACAACACGCATCTCTGTCGTACCTTTTATCTCCATGGGTGATTAGTAATTATTTCCGTATCTAATTGTCGCCACTTGTTCCCAGTACAGTTTTACTCATAAGTCTGATGTCCGTTCCGTCTACTCCTATATCTTGAAGGCACGTAATTAATCGTTCATGTTGTACTCTATCAAAAGCTTTCTTGTAATCTATATAATATGCATACGTATATTTTTCTTACCTTCTATATATTTTTCAATCAACATCCACAAACAGGTTATGGCTTCTCTGTTTGCTGAACCCAAATTGTTCTTCAGCTACTTATTTAATCTATTTTATTTTGAATTCTTTCTTGCATGGCCTTGAGGAGAATCTTAGTTATATGGCTAATTAAACTAATAGTTCTGTAATTCTCACAATCAAAAGCTCTTGGCTTCTTGTGTAGTGTGATGAAAATGTACGTTATATATATATATATATATATATATATATATATATATATATATATATATATATATATATATATATATATATATATATGTGTGTGTGTGTGTGTGTTGTGTGTGTGTGTGTGTGTGTGTGCGCGCGCGCGCGTACTCTGTGATAGTGTCAATGCCAAAGTTGGAAAGGAGTTTATCATCTCTGTTGTTATCTTATCAGGACCTGCAGCCTTTCCTTATTTTATCTTTGTAATAGCCTTCTCTACTTCAGCCTTTAATTAATATGTTTGGTCCATCTTGAGTATTATACAATGTTGGTTTATTGACCCTGTTGTCGCGGAATACATCTTCTGTGTATTCTGTCCATCTTTTTATTATATCGATGTATCAACTATAATTTCTTCATCTTTTCCAGGATAACTATTTCCCATCATATTATTTTTCTTGTTTGTAAATATTTTTATATTTGCATACAATACCTTTGAGATGTGTTTCATTTCTTGAGCCTCTATTTCCTTACATTCCATCTGAATCCACGCTTCTTTGGCAGCTCTACACATTTGACCCATGTCCCCGTGTTTCTTTCTTTGCTGTCTTTGGGGTATTAGGTGGTGAGGTCCCAGTTTCTTTCCAGCGATGATCTCTATTGTGTCCTGTACACCCCTCTTGTGTGTCACACATTGTTTTGTTTCACTTTCCAAGCCGTTGATCTATACAGATTCATCCGGCTTGTTCACCGTCTCAGATTTGTGTATACTTGAGATGGACATTCCTAATTTTTATTTTGTTATAATATTTCTGTTACTCTATTGTTATCTCCATGTTTGGAACCTAATATTTATATTCCTGTCTCTGGGTTTTATATCTTTTTGTTTAAAAATTTTGCTACTATCTCTATTTATCACATCAATTATTTATGGTACAGTCTCTGTTTAGACCTTACTATTCGGATTATTTTTATTTATGAGACCTATTATTTCTATCTTGGTGTCTGGGTATTTCTATTATTATATCAGTGTTTTATACCTTACATTTATATTGGTATCTCCATTTTTTTATACCCAATATTTCTATTTGTAAGAGATAGATCTTAATATTTTAGTCCTGCCTGTTGTCTGTTAATATCTCCATGTTTTAGACCTAATATTTACAATACTATTCCTGTATTTTAAACCCAATATTTCTAACACTGTTCCAGTGTTTTAGACCAATTATTTCTAATACTATTCTTGTATTTTAAACCCAATATTTCTAACACTTTTCCTGTATTTTAGACACAATATTTCTAATACTATCCCAGTAGTACAATCACTGCCCAGAAGGAAAGCAACGGCCTGCAAAACTTGCCAAGAAACCCAACAACCATGAATGAGAAATGTCAGAGATGATATAACCAGGGAGCAATATGATGTGCCCTAAATATCGGTTTTCATGAAATACCAGAGATTCGATATGCTGTTGATACATTATTACTATCCACATCACAGAATGGTATAGAATACCTAATAACCTCAACTCAAAAGAATAGTGAAAATCACAACTTAAATCTTAACACAGCAAAAACAAAGATAATGCATACAGATGACACTAATGTAGAGAAAGAAATATATATTTATGACCGATAAATTTTCAGGAAGGTTGTTATGGGACGGAGGTTCTGCAAAGGACATTCTACTGAATAAATGAATTCCAGTATTTTAGACCTAATATTTCTAATCCTATTCCAGTATTTTAAACCTAATATTTATAATCCTATTCTAGTATTTTAGACCTAATATTTATAATCCTATTCCAGTAGTTTAGACACAATATTCCGTTCTTTCACATGGTTGCCTGTATTATGCAGAACTTCAACTTTATATCAATCTCTGTATATTCCTGTCATAAGGCAGGTGATGTTTCTATTAGTCTCAGTAGAGTAGGAGAGACATACATATATGCAGACCTTATAGTTTTATAACTAGTTCTGTATTTTAATCCTCATTGTTCTTATTACGCCCTTCATATTTTATACCTAATATTCCTGCTACTATCCCAATATTATAAAATAACACAAAGTAATGCAGCTTTACAGAACGCAATTGCAGAAATCATTAATTTATGCTATTTTATATTATTAACATTTCCACAGCTTTACCGCAGTTCCGATAATTTTATTCATGCTGTTACTATCTTAGTGTTTCAATCCAATCATTTATATTGATATCTCCGTACATTAGACCCAGGTTTTCTTTTACTAGCGGAGTATTGTAGACTTAACATTTCTGTTTTTTTTTTTTTTTTAAAGATTTAGCATGTCTATTATTTGTCCTTATTTGAAATCTAATCTTCCTTTGATTTTCTCAATGTCTTAGTGCAACTATTTATATTATCTCCATCTTTAGACCAATTTTTCCTCGTACAAAGTATTTTAAGATTTAAAATCTCTCTTACTATCTTCATTAAAAAAGATATAAGAAGTCTATTGTTTTCTCTTTGTTTGAAATCTAATTTCTTTTCCTATCTTAGTATTAGACTCAATATCTATGTTATCATCCCCATTTCTTAGTTCCATATGTCTTTTATCTTCTCCCTATTTGAAATCTAATATTCCTTTTACTATCTAAGAATTAGCATTTCTGTTACTATCTCCATTTCATTTGTGAGGTCTCACACTTCTTTCATTCTCCCCTTGTTTGAAATTCAATATTTCGAAAACTGTCCCTTGTTTTCAATCTAGTTTTGTTTTTCTTTTTACATTACCATCTCAGCGTATTAAAATACTATTTAATGTGACTATTTCCATGTTTCAGATTTAATATCTATATTACTTTATTTATTATATTAGTTGTCTTTTATATCTTATATTTCAGGTTACTATTTCATAGAAAGATGCTGGTGTTGACAGCGATGTCCTGTAAAGGATATGCAAAAAATTTAAAAAAAATTTCATATATTGGAAACAACAATCTGCCATCAGAATTGATAACGATGTAGGTCAATATCAGCCTATTAAAAGAGGTGTGAGACAGGGATGTATAATGTCTCCAGATCTTTTTTCCCTGTACAGTGAAAATATATTTAGAAATATAGAAGGTATGGAAGGAATCAACATTGGGGAACGATGCAACAATAACATTAGATATGCAGATGATACAGTCTTGATTGCAGACAATGAACAGGACCTTCAAAATTTAGCAGATGCGGTTGTTGCACACAGTGAACAACTAGGGTTAGAACTGAATATTAAGAAGACACGGATTATGGTCGTCACTGGGAAGAAGGAAAGACCACAATGTGATATACGAGTAGATGGACATATTTTTAAACAAGTGAATCGATACTGTTATCTCGGCACAGTCATAACATCTGAGTGGAGATGCCTTGAAGAGATTAGAACAAGAATTGCCATTGCGAAGGTAGCCTTTTGCAAGATGAAAAACATACTGACCAATAAAAAGATGTCAATTGAAACGAGAAAAAGAGTGTTGAGATGCTACATAGAACCTATACTTTTGTATGGCTGTGAAGCGTGGACAATAAGTAGTCAAGCTGAAAAACAGCTGATGGCTGTGGAAATGTGGTTTCTGAGGAAAATGCAAAGAATACCATGGACAGATAGAAAAACAAACGAACAAGTCCTTCAAGAAACAAATGAAGATCGTAAACTGAATAGAGTCATTAGACGTAGACAGTCAAAATGTTTTGAGCATGTTATGAGAAGAAATGAATTGGAGAACTTGGTGACAACTGGCAAGATCGAGGGGATGAGACCAAGGGGAAGACATAGAAGAAAATACCTGGATGACTTGGCCACGTGGCATGGTCGAGACAGAAACACGGTGCTGATCCACGACTCTGGTGATCGAGTAAGATGACAGAACATGACCGCCCATGCTTACCGGCATGGCACATGATGGATGGATGGATGGATTTCAGTGATTCAAATCTAGTATTTTTGTTACAATCTTGGAACTATCTCAGGCCTGATAATTTTATTACAGCCTTCATGTTTTAGACCTATTTCATTTACTATCTCAGTATTTTATAGGTCATATTTCTATTATTATCTCGGTGATTTATGCCTACTGTTTCTACCTCTGTGTTCATGTTTGTGACCTAATGTTTCAATTATACCACCTCAATGCTTCAAAAGTAACAATAATATTACTATTCGAGTGTATTGGAACTAATATGTGTGTTACCATCTCAATGTCTGAAATCTAATATTTATATAACCATTTTCATATTTTAGGTCCAATATTTCTATTATTATCTCCGTGTTGTAGACCGAATGTTAGTGTTAAAATCTCTATATTTTAGACCTACAATTTCTATTGCTGGAGTCATATTTTAGACTTAGGTTTTCCATTACTATCGCCGTTTTTAGGCGTAATATTTCTGTTAATATATCTACAATTAACATTGCTATTGCTATGTCAATGTTTTATATATAATATCGATGTTAATGTCTTAGTAGTTTCAGACCTTTTATTTATATTATTACCTCTATATTTTAAACCTAATATTTCTAAAACATCTCCGTATGTTAGACCTACTATGTCTATCACTATTTCCTTATTGGATACTTCATATTTCTATTACCATCTCAGTGTATTAAACCGAATATTTTAATTACTATTTCCATGTTTCAGACCGAACATTATAATTACTATGTTCACGTTTTAAACCAAATATTCTAATTCTTATATTCATGTTTTAAACCTCATAATATAATTAATATTTCTGTGTTTCAGACCTAATATTTTAATTACTATTTTCATGTTATAGACCTAGTGTATTTGTTACTACCTTTATGTTTCTGGCCAGCTATGTGCATGATTCAAACTACTGAGCGTAATCTTGCCAAGAAATCAACAACAGCTGTAAAATGCTGGTGTTCACAGCCATGTCCTGAAATAAAATATGCGATTAAAAAAAATATGTCTATGATTATGTCACTGTTTTCAATTGAGTATTTATACTAATCTCTTGATGTTGATATATATATATATATATATATATATATATATATATATATATATATATATATATATATATATATATATATATATATATATATATGATTTAGATGTAATGATTGTTTTAATATATCGATGATTTTGACCCTAGCGTTATGTTAATTTACCGATGTTTTATACTTTGTGTTTTAGACAGCAATTGTTGACTATTTCGGTGTTGTATGTGTAGCAATCGGTTTACTGTCCCGATGTGGTAGAACTAGCAGTTATTTTACTGTCTCGGTGTTGAAGACTTGGAAGTTATTTTACTGTCTCGGTGTTGTGGATTTAAACTGTTGCTGTAGTCTATATTGAATCATAAAGAATATTGATGGGAGCAAGTGGCGGCAATTACAATGGGAAATAAATAGGGCAATTATAAATAGATAAAGCAAGGAGTAACACAAGTATGCGTTGTGTCGCCGGATCTTCTGTCTGTCTGTCTGTCTGTCTGTCTGTCTGTCTGTCTGTCTGTCTGTCTGTCTGTCTGTCTGTCTGTCTGTCTGTCTGTCTGTCTGTCTGTCTGTCTGACCGTCTGTCTGACTGTCTGTGACTCTCTCTCTCTCTCTCTCTCTCTTTCTCGCTCTCTCTCTCGTTCTCTCTCTCTCTCTTTCTCTCTCTCTCTCTTTCTCGCTCTCTCTCTCGTTCTCTCTCGCTCTCTTTCTCTCAGTAAAAACATGAGAGAGATAGAGAGATCACAGAAAGGCCAGGCTAGGAATACAAGTTGGAGGTTATAATATAAACAATCTACTCTGTACACATGACATGGTATATTGACGCAGGAAAATGCGAAATATCTACACCAACGTTTGTACATTGTAGTCAGGAGACCGCACATAAAAGAACTTTCCTTGACTGTCAAGAAAACAGAAAATAAATGCTTCTATGGAATAAAAAACGATGAACTCAGAATATGATAAAACAATATAAGGGAAAATTATGAACCAAGTTAATAAATACTAATACCTATGGGATTTTATCAAATCATATGGTAGATAAGAGGCAAAGAGAGAATAAGAGCAGAATAGATTAAGTAAAAGCTGCATTTCAGAAAATAAAAAGTGTCTTATTGCAATAACTCATTATCACTGAATGTCAGAGAGTAGTTAAGTGTTATATATATAGATGGTGTTTTGTAAAGTCTCACTACACTTTTTATGTAGAACAAATTTGGAAAACAAAAATTCTTTCTTCCGCTGATAACACCATTCTGTTTGGAGTGGAAAAAATTACTCCAGCAGACGACAGTCATTCTCTGCATATTTCTTCACGATGGACTGTGGAGCAAATTTTTTTTATGACTTAATGTACTTTATTTTCCAAATGTATTCTACATACAAAGTGAAGTGAGACTTTACAAACACTCGGTGTATGTGTGCGCGCGCGCGCACACACACACACACACACACACACACACATACACACACACACACACACACACACAAAACAGGGGCTTCTCATAAGTCTTTAGCCTGACCATGAAGGAGTAGGCGGAGAAAATTGAAATTTGGCACTTGTATAGCTCATTCAATCTGTAATGGACATATGAATTACGAATTTCCCTCCTCAACTGGTTTTCCCTATATGGTGCATAGCACAATACACCCTTTTGACCAGATCTGCACATCCAACGGTTTGTCAGGACAATGGAGAAATCAGTCGCCAGGACTGTGATACAATTCTTGATGTTACAAGGAAAAACACCTACAGAAATACACAGGGAGATGGAGACAGTGTTTGAGGAAATCTGTCCTTCGCATGCTTCTGTAAAAAAATGGTGTTTGCAGTTTGCATATATATATATATATGCACGCACACACACACACACACACACACACACACACACACATGCACACGCACACACACCCACAAACGCACATGCACACACACCCACACACACAGACACGCACTATTTTGCTGTATGGCAGTAAATCATATAACATGAATGAACAAATTGACTGACTCAATGATGAAGGATAATGTATCGCCAACTATATCTGAAAGCAATGGCAAACCACTGAATGTAAACTTACCCAGAAATCACTAACAGCCAAAAAAAAAAAATCTGGTTGTTGACTGCGACTTCCTGTAAAGGATATACAACTAACATTTATGGTGGCAGCGTCAAAGTGCTTTATTATTATTGTTGTTGTTGTTGCTGCTGCTGTTTTAAAGTATGCTTACCTGAATATATTTCTTTAGATTCCATATCAGGCAGCATGTTGTCATTGGTTTTGTATTCTTACTAATACATTTTACCCAGTTTATGATCTCCATTTCTCAGCTGATCTTCAGCTAGTTATTATTGTGTGCGCGCATGTGTGTGCCAATACGTGCTTCTTCCTCTTCTTCGTTCACCTTTAGTGGTCAATATACGCACGATTATACAAAGAAAGCAGCAATCGACATAACTGATGAAGTGTTGAATGCTAATATATCGCCACATGCCACCTCCCATTTGAAAAGAACATTATAAAATAACACAAAGTGATGCAGCTTTACATAACAATATAAAATAACACAAAGTGATGCAGCTTTATATAACAGAATTACGACACATACAGGACGTTGCGGCAACTAGCCTTCATCGGCACACAAATACATACACAAAACACAACATATAGTCACGGAGAAGTCCCACCGGTGACTACATTAAGGCGTAACGACGGGATGAGCAGAATAAAAAGATGAAAAAATTAAACAATATATAACGATAACAGAAGAAGATAGTACACTTAGTTGCAGTTGTAAACAGAGTGAAAAAAAAATATGAATAAAATTTGGTGGAACTGCGGTAAAGCTGTGAAAATGTAAACAATATAAAATAACACAAAGTAATGCAGCTTTACATAACAGAATTACGACACATCCTGTGTTATTTTATATTGTTTACATTTTCAGAGCTTTACCGCAGTGCCACCAAATTTTATTCACATTTGAAAAGAAGGACTATATATCGCCAAACTAGAGTCATTGTGTTGTTTGTTTCGCAATTGAGAAAATGATCGTTGCGACGGAAGCCACAAACAACAAACATACATTGGTTTATTCTTTTTCTTCTGCCCGTCTTCCCCTATTGGGGCATGAGTCCTCCAAAAAATGACCCCTAGACAACCTATCCTTTCCTATCGCCTGTAGCTCCTTCCATATCCTCCCAATAGTATTCATGTTTGTCTGTAATTCTCTTATGTGTGTGTTTTTAAGTCTCCGGCGATTTCTTTTGCCTTATGGATTCCATACAAGAGAGTGTCTAGTTGTATTGTTCTCTACGTTGGTGATTCTGTCATACCATTTTATTTCCAATGCTCTATGCAGGCACCAGTGAGTGTAAGTTTATAGTTTATCTGTAATTCTTGCAAGTGTTCTCCATGCTTCTGACTCATACAATGGTACCGATTTAACATTGGAGATAGAGACTTCCGGTCCCATACATGGTGGATAGGCACTTGAATGGTTAAGATTTCTGGCGTGTTTATGCTTATAGCTTCGGTTTGCATTTGCATTTTCCTCATGTTGAACTAGAAGTGCATTATTCCGCAGCCCTGCTACTGCGCTGAGTGCGTGGCGCGACACTGTGAGCTATGAATTTTGTGTCAAAAGCTTTTACATCTGTCATTGGTTGTTTGTAGCCTGAACTGCATGTTCGGAATAATGGCGGCTGGCTTTTCGCAGAACTGACTGGATTGTCTTATGCAGTAATGTCTGGCTGCTCGTTTTCTAGTGATTGCCGCTTCCATCGACGATGAACTGTAATTTTCGTGGAGGACTTTTGTATTGGCATTCTGTCGGCAGCATTATGCATAGCGTACCTGTTCCGGATGTTGATTTGTTGAGACTCCTGTCTGTTCCACTTTTCATATGGGGCAGTGAGGGGCATTTTGTATGATATTCACTGGCACAGGAACGGAGCATAATTAGGACGACCCATAAAGGCTACTTATCTGTAGTCAAGTGCTGCCTGGGAGTGAGCACTATGGGTGTGTCCGGTGTGACGTGACGAAATTTTATTAATAATCAATAACAGTGTTATTCTGACAATATGTTAGCATGTTTGTGATCATCATTATCTTCATCTTCATCATTATTATCATCTTCATTACTTGGTCAGTACGAAGACAGCTTTGGATGCCATTTTAACATGTCACGCCACTGTCCTCTGTTATCATCATCATCATCATCATCATCATCATCATCATAATCATTACCACCACCACCACCACCACCATCACCGTCAACCCCTGGGGGTTGCATTGATATGTACTTGTATAGACCTGTCGTGACTCGGTGGATGATTTGGTTGATGTGGTTGATGTTTTTGGTGTGGTTGATGTGGTTAAGGTGGTTGATGTGGTTGACGTGGTTGATGTGATAGATGCGGTTGACGTGGTTGAGTTAGATGGGGTGGTTAATGTGGTTGATATTTTTGGTGTGGTTGATGTGGTAGATGTGGTTGAACTGGTAGATGTGGTTGAGGTGGTAGATGTGGTTGATATAACGGCGGCAGTCTTGACTTCCCATGCCATTTCCAGGTACCTATTGCAGACTGGGTCCTGCTGGGGTCTCAGGGGTAAGCGAGCAGTCCGTGTGGGTGGGGAGTCCCAGACATGACCTCCGGGGTGCCGACAAGAGTACTGGCAGCTGTACCACCGTGGATTGTTGTATTGATGGTGGTGGTGGTAGTAGCAGCAGTAGTAGTGGCGGTAGTTGTAGTGTTGGTGGTAGTTGCTGTTGTAATAGTAGTTAGTAGTTGTGTTTGTGGTAGTGGCTGTAGTGGTAGTAGTAGTAGTGATGGTGGTGGTTATGGTAGCAGCACCATTAGTGGTATTGGACGTAGTTGTAGTAGTAGTAGTAGTAGTAGTAGTAGAGGTAGTGGTGGTGGTGATTATGCTGTTGATAGTAGTAGTAGTAGTAGTAGTAGCCTGGTCAGAGGAAATCACAATAGAAGAATTAGAAGTATTGGGAGAATTTGGAGTAGATGTATTAACCAAAATGTTGAATGATATTTACAGCAGTGGATATTTACCCAGTGATATGCTGAAATCTGTATTTATAGCTATACCAAAACGACCAGGAGCAATTGAACGCGAAGATTTTCTTACAATTAACCTCATAAACCATATCACTAAGCTTCTACTCAGAATCATAATGAGAAGAACCAAAAAGAAAATAAAAATGGAAATTAGTGAAGAACAGTATGGATTTGTGGAGGGAAAGGGCACAAACAATGCAATTTATACATTACGGACACTAATAGAAAGGTCAATAGAGAAACAGAGAGACATATATTTATGCTTCATAGATTACACTAAGGCATTTGAGAAAGTAAAATATGATGAACTGATTAAAATTTTGGAAGATATCAACATTGATGGGAAAGATCTCAGAATAATAAAGAATAGTTACTGGAACCAAGTAGCAGCAATTAAAATGGGAAATAAAGACGGTAGTTACGAACAGATAAAGCTAGGAGTACGACAGGGGTGTGTCTTGTCACCCGATCTCTTCTCCCTGTATAGCGAAGTAATAATGAGAGAGACCAAAGAGAAGCCAGGAATACTAATCGGTGGTTATAACAATATTCGCTATGCAGATGACACAGTATTGGTGGCGGAAAATGCAGCAGACTTACAACAATTGTTGGACATTGTAGTAACAGAGAGTGCAAAGAAAGATTCTCCTTGATTATCAAGAAAACAATAACAATGGTGACACCAAAATGTGACATAGAAATAGAAGGGAAAATTCTTAACAAAGTGGATAATTTTAAATAGTGGTAGTGGAAGTATCCATGGTTGACTTCCCTATGTTAAGATGACGTTAACACCCACTAACCTTACCTGAGATCTAGTTCCTGAACCAGGTGCAAGACATCAATGACAGGTGATAACATTGTGCCCCGTTCTGTGGTAAAGCCCTCAGTTCAGACGGAGCTAGCTTGTGGTTTGCGGTTTCACCCGAGTGGAGTGTCACAATGGGGAACGCTGGCTGATAGAGGAGACTGGCTTAGCTTGTCTGGTTGAGTGACTGAGTTTGTTGTGGTTAGGACTCGATGTTTATAGCTATATCTTAACTCGGTGCATTGTTTCACAGCAGGTGCATCAAAAAAGTGGGGGGGGGGGGGGGGGGGGGGGTGCAGAATGTAACTGGGAAGATCCACGAATGGTAGAAATGAACGATGCGGTCGAACTCTTTATCTGTGTTTTTCTGTCAATATATCTGTCTGTGTTGTCCTGTCCTTGAAGAAGATTATTAGAATCGAAACGTCAGTTGTATACTGTGTCCTATAATACTTATCTTTTTATTTTATTACTTCATTATTATATATTTTTTTTTATTGTTTCTTGTTTTGGATAATGTTCACTCTGTTTTCACCTGTATGGATTCCATTGTAAGTTATTTACACTGTGTATGTGTTTAGTATGTCTCTTCTTTTCGCGGGAGCCAAAATATACCTAATTGTTTGTAATTCATATCTTTATCAACTAGAAGAGTGAGAGTAAGAAAACATGGCTGGAAAACTGAAGTTTCGCAATCATATATATACATTGGCACCTTGCCGTCTTAACAGAGGATAGTTTGTGCTTCATAAAGGCATAACTACAGCCCATGGCGGTAGCGACTGTGACTGATAAGGCCAATTCGCGCTGTAAATGTTCTCCCACAGTGGATGCATGTAAACATATGGTCATTTCTATCATCATGCACCATCTTATGTCTCACACGCTCAGTGTGTGACTTATCTGCAATCATTTTCTCTCTTGTCTTTATTCAATTTCTTATATTTGCCCTTCATGCAACACGTTCAGGGGCAACTTGCTCCCAATGTGCATTATTAATTCATGTATCAATCATGTCCCGCTTACACACATCTTTGTATCGTAGTAGAGGCCGACCCTGAGATCTCTTACCCATCTGTAATTCACCAAAAAAGATATCCTTTGGTATTCTACCATCATCCATCCTCCTAAGATGTCCTATCCATCTAAGTCTACGAAGACTGAGCATGGAATAAACTGTCACACAACCTGATCTTTCCAATACTTCAGTATTTGTGATTTTGTCTTGCCACTTAATACCAAGTATTCTTCGCAGACACCGCATATGAAAGCTGTCTAAACGTTTCTCTTGGTGTGAGTAGGTTGACCAGGCTTCACTGCCATAAAAAAGTACTAAGGACACAGGCTTGATAGACAAGGACTTTTGTTTTGTCAGTAAGCTTCCTGTTCTCCCAGACTCTTTTTGTTAACGTCTTCATTGTTGTTGCTGCCTTACCAATCCTGATGTTGATTTCCTGATCTAGGGATAATTTCTGTTTACCGCTGATCCTAGATATCTAAAATGTCTAGTATCTCCAGTTCGGTATCGTCAATACAGATTGATGGTATCCCATGTGTACCTTGTGACATAATCTGGCAAATACCTTTCCAACAATACACAGAAGTGAGATATGCGTATAGTTTTTACAGTCGTTCCGATAGTCCCTGTTCTTGTACAGTGTTATGATGCTTGAATCTGTTAAATCCTCTTGACTTGTCATTCTTTATAGCATAGCTCTATTAGCTGGTGGATCTGTAGAGTGAGTGTGTCTTGCCCACTCCTGATAACCTCTATTGGAATCTCATCCTTATCTGGAGCCTTGCCAGATGCAAGTTCATTTATGGCAAACTTAACTTCTGTTATATTGGGAAGTGTGTCCATGTGGTCAAGAGTTGGCAGGGCCTCAATGGCGTTGAGGGCATCATCCGCTAGTTTGGTCTCACTTGAGTAAACCTCCAAATAGTGCTCTACCCATCGATCCATCTGCTGTTTCTTATAAGTGATGATTTATCCGGTAAAGATTTTCAGTGGGGCACTTCTTTTGATCATTGGACCGCAGGCTTTCTTTATTCCTTCATACATGCTTCTGATGTTTCCCTTATCACTTGCGATTTGAATGGACTCGCATAACTTGATCCAATAATCATTTGCACACTGCCTGGCAGCCTTTTGTACATCCTTCCTAGCTTGCTTCAGCTCACTGAGAGTGTTACGCGTTTGTCTTTCCTTGTTTCTTAAGAGAGCTATCTTTTTATCAATCAAGGGCTGCAGTGTCTGGCTATTTGCCGCAAACCAGTCCCGCCTCTTATGATCCACAGTGCCGTAAACCCCTACCACTGTTTTATAAAGAGTTTTCTTAAATTTACCCCACTGTTCACTTGCTGTACAATTTTCTGATGTATCAGTGAACGCGTCTTCAAGTTGCTGTTGGAACTCAAAGCACTCATCAGGATCGTGGGAGTTAATGATAGCAATCCTGGAGCTAGATTTGTGTTTAGTCGTGTAGATTCACTTTGGTTTCAACCTATCCCTTGCAACACCCAAAGAATGATCCGTATCACAGTCAGCACTGTGGTAACTTCGAGTTAATGATGTCTGGTTCAGATGTTGTCTCCGTGTGATGATGAAGTCCAGCTGATGCCAGTGGCCGGATCATGGATGTTTCCATGTGATTTTATGCAGCTCTTTTGTTTAAAAAATAAAGGAGTTCGTAATACTGTGACATGTTGTAGATTGAGTTGCCAGAGGACCTAGTTGTAGTGTTCTCTGGAGATATATCTTGAATAATAAATACCAAGATAAAGGATATGATTTAGCACGTTTTGTCTAGAGGTCACTCAAATGAGCTAATCATTCCCGCAATAGCCTGTTTGGAGAACATTTTTCCTTGGCTCAACCCCCACTGTGAGACTACTATGTATCTACACAGAAATTTATAAAAGAAGTAAAAGGTTCCCTTAAGGCCAGAAAAGATCTGAACTATTAGCGCCTGTACAACTGAGGATCCCTCTCACTCATTATACTGTTGACAGTGTGCTGTTCGTCCGTCACCTAGATCTCTTCTTTCTTTATTTTGTCAGTATGACCTATATCAGTTCAAGTAGTCCTTCAATTTTGCAGACAAACAAACTTCAACAATAACTGTACATTACATCTGTTGGACAGGACATCTACATGACAGTTTCTTGACAAAAGTGGAACATACATTCACAAGGAATTGGTTTACACCACAAGTGTACAAGATAGACATCATGAGATACCTGACAACATCTATACAGGACTTTTCACAATATGTATAACCAACCACAGCACTTAAGACAGTCACCAGAGACAACACTTGACAGCAACTGTACAAGAAATTCACTGGGGACATGTACTTGAAACACTGGTTCAATCATACTGTTTATTGAGCTGATGGTGAGTCTAGTTAGTGATGACCATTGTTCATCCCATTTGTCATGTCAACACCTCAACAAGTACATACAAAATGTACAAATATGCTAACATGCATGAAGATAACATGATACACCACCTCTCCATTACTCCACCAACTAATAACTCTTATCCACCTCTCCTCTCTAATCACCACTACACCATTCTGTTTACAGTATCTATCTCTATCCTCATCTTTTTGTCTCTTGGGAATTTAAGAAATCCTATCCATGGGCAACTCAAGGAAGAAACTACTGTTCTGGGTCTGTTGAATCCTTTTATCATCAGCATGGATGTTGGACTAGCTCCAGTTAGCAGCTTTCCCAAAATAAGCTTCATGGCAGATTCATTCCTCTTGAAGACAAGATTTGATATGATGATATGATACTGTCTCTCACCGTTGACCAGACTGTCTGTGAATGCTGATACTGGGATACTTCAAAAGTTGAGGATAACACTCTCCTGACATTGGGAGATGTATACTCGGTACATGCAAAACATGACTTGCTGAAGAAACCCAGAGATAGGAACAAAATCCAATATACTGCAGCCCCTCAGTCAGTCCAATCTCACCTACACTTCAAGTCACATTCTTCAACACTGTGTGAGTACCAGGCTGGAGATTAACCAAGATAAGTCCTAGCTAAACAATCCATTGCACCAGTCATTTCACAAGTTGTCCTGAATGGGGTTAACAACCAGACTTGTTGTTTCATTCTCAGATGACATTTGATTAATGATCACTGTACTTCTTCAGAACTATTTTTCTCTCTTTCTTTTATATCCAGCTGTTTGAGAGCTGAGCTGAAAGTCTCTAGGAAATTCCCATATTGTGGGTTCTAGAAGATTTCACTTATAGAGAGTTGGTTCTGGATTCTGGGACTACTGGTTAGTTTTCCCAGATGATATATGGATGCCTCTCCTCCATCCTCCTGTTCTCTGTGGATATATAGAATGGCACAACATCTCTTCACATGTGTTAAAAGATGATGTTATCATACATTAACATACACAGATGGAGATGGGGAAGGTTAGGGTTGATGATGTAGTGAATTTCACTCTGATGTACTGTGGTAATCTCAAGACCATATGCTGAGACAGGGTAGCTTAACACAATTACAAGCATTTATGTGGTCTAAGTTCCACCATGTTTGAACCACAGTAGACCTGGGCACAAGGAGGACCAGACACAGTACAGCAATCATTGTGACATAGCAACATGGGACAGGCATTGTGAAGGGAAATGGAAAATAGGCATTTACAACTGCAATATGCATTATGTATTAACTAATGGCATTTACCAAATTAGCAGACCAGACATCCATTCCTATGGCTGTGATGTTGGTGCATGAATGTCTTATTCCATATTCACACAGCAATGCCAGACCTCACCCCTTTTCTCAGACAGACCTGACTCACAGGTACATCATCTTTATCATCATCATGTGCTCTCTCCCCACTGAGTAATGTCCACAGTAGGTAACAGAAGCTCAATTGCATAGCAACTGTTCACATATGCACCAAGCACATATGTGGAAAAACATGTTTAGTCCCTGTAAATTTGCATGAGCCCTACATTATATTCAGCCAACTAAAACACCGGTTCACACACCTATGGTTCTCTTAGGAACTAGTTTATATGAACCATCCAACAGTAGAGGTAACAGTGTAATACTTCAAAGAGAAATTATAGTAATTCTCTTGAGTTTATAGCAACCAGGCATCACATGGACTCAGCAATTCTGGCGTGCCATCACCGTCCTGTTTACATATGGATATTTGAAGCATCTTTCTTTCCACTAGATGTGAGAGGCTATTTATTAAATCACCAACTCACTCACTCCATCATTCTCTGCGTTTTACAAAGGAACTTGTACATGTTTCATCACTCATTCCCATCCAGACTGCCATTTGTTAACTCGCACGAGAGCAAAGGTACAGTTGATTTAAGAATAAGTCATCCTAGGCATGTAGAATGCACAAGGGGTTTTGGTTTGCGAATCTGCATGAGTGTACTACATTCCTCAAGCATACGCAACCAGTCACAACAAGGGATTGATAGGCACTTGGAGTATACAGCGTGAAAGACGTGTCAAGGTTGAAGAAGCAATATTCAGAATTCTGGCGCACAGAAGTTAGGTTTTCCACTTTCACATATTATTCATAAAATACTCATATTCTTCTCTTTCGTACATTAGGTTTAGCCACAACATTAAAGTATGTTTTAAAGTGGTACCTGTTGTCCAGAGAACAATATATTGAATCTACAAGGGCATTGTTGGGTCATCACATCACTCTAGCGACCGCTCCTGGTGAAATTCCCGCTCCTACTAATTAGATTTTAAAATATGGCCCAGGGATAGCGTGGGCTCATTATTTATGAACCAATCATAAGACAAGTGCATACCGCCGCCTCCCCCAACTCGTTCTGGAACCTTCGATCTAAGAATAGCCCTTATTTTGGGATGGTCCCTGTTAAGACTCAAAGTATATTTATGAAATGTGTCGGACTGGAAATGGGGATTCTGTTCCATCATGCTACAAATACATAAGTCATTTCTGGCGCAATGCTCCAGCAGCATTTGCCCATTTTCATTCATGCGACCGATGTTGTATTTTCCAAGGCACACTGGCCATGAACTCGAGTCCTTGCCCACATGAGCATTGAAATCACCGAGCATATAAATGTAGTTGGATTTTAGAATTGCTTGATCACAGAATATTACTCTTCATATAACAAATCCTTCACATCATCAGAGGAAGTGAATGTCGGTGCATATGCAGTGATAATGGTGGAAAAACCACAAAAAGTTGCCAAGCGCAGTGATAATAGTCTTTCATTACATCCAGCTGGAATTTCAATCATTCTCAGTAGCGAATTCTTCACTGCAAAGCCTTCACCATGTTGCCTTTTTACTGCCTGCCCTCTACCCTTCAAAGAAAAGGTGTAATTGTTTTCCTTGAGTGACCCCCCTCAGTGAGGCGAGTCTCCTGTTAGGCAGCAATATCAATGTTAAGACGATTGAGTTCGGAATCAATCACAGCCGTTTTTCTCACATCGTCAATATTCGTCATGTCAGTTTAAGATCCCTGACATATGGTTCTTATGTTCCAGGTTGCAAGCTGTAGATTGAGGTTTCTATATTTCGTTTCAGTAGTACCTTGTGCATTGGTTTTACAGCCTGCGATACAGATTTAGTCCTAGCCCCAAGCACCCATTGAAGCAGGCAGGAAGTGGCGAATCAGCGCCCAACTGGCCGGGGGCTGCCCAGCTTGAGGCGGGCGGTAGCTGATCAGTCACACACACACACACACACACACACACACACACACATGTATATATACATTTCTTTGAGCGTTGTTTTGTTATTGTTACAAGGTGTGCACCAAATACCATAGCCTTTGTTTTGTGTTGTCTCTGTCTAAAATAAGGGGTTGTGAACGCAGTTCTTAATTCCGCATACCACGTTCAGGCGATTTGGGAGTAGACCGCCTTGCGTTGTTTTTCTTTAAATAAAATGGAATGAGTATCGGTCGTTTAGAGAGCAGTGGCAAACTGCTTAACGTAAACTTGCCAAGAAATCACAAACAGGAAAAAAATGCTGGGGTAACTGCGACGTCTTGTGAAAGAATATGCAACAAACTATTTTAAAACTTCTATCCAGTACTTCTATGATATTGGGGCCCATAAGGCAGGTGTGATCAGGGAACTTTGGGATCATGTGTATAGCGTGGAAGACGGAAGAAGAGATAGATACACATAGCCTGGAGAGAATGGTGTGTCAAGGGTGACCTGAGAACCTGGCAGACGCTCAGCTCTCCGGGCGAAAGCCAGACGCGTGCATCATCTGACTGCATCATGTACTATTAGTATTGGGGCTCTTCGCTGGCTGTTTGAAAATTAGGATAGAGAGAGCGCATGGGAATCCCCCAATTTTGTGATATTGCTTCTTGACTAAACTCCACTACACACAACTAAAGTCCATTCCACTCTCTCAATTCCACACAACTCCACTCAGATCTACTCTACTCTACTCAATTCTACTCTACTCCACTCCACTCTACTCCACTCACCTCCATTCAGTTCCACTCAACTCTTCATTACTCCACTTCTCTCAACTCCACTCTAGACAACTCCACTCTATTCAACCCCACTTATCTCCAGTCTACTAAAATCAAATCAACTCTACTCCATTCCACTTAATTCAACTCAACTCATTTTAACACTACTCTACTCTACTCTACTCTACTCTACTCTACTCTACTCTACTCTACTCTACTCTACTTCACTTTACACTACTCCACTCTTCCCAACTCCCCATAACTCCACCCTACTCCATATCACTCCTCTCCACTTCACTCCACTCCACTCTACTCCACACATCTTCACTCAACTCCACTCAACACAACTACACTCCGCTCCACTCTAATCACTTCCACTCCACTCAAAGCCACTCATCTCAGCTCCAGTCCATAACTGCACTCAACTCCAGTCAGTTCCACTGCACTCAACTCCAGTCCACTCAACCCCACTCCACTTAATTCCAATGCACACTACTCCACTCACCTCCACTCCACTTCAATGAACGGCGATCAATACCCGGTCATGTATTTCCCATCTCGAAGCAACAGATCAGGTTACTTGCACTCAACAGGGGTCGATATCTCGTTTGGCCACTATGCATAGTCACACAGTATCTCAAGGTGCGCCTGTCGCCTGCCTGTCTGCAGTACTATTACTATTGACTCTCTGCGTGAGTACTATTTTGTGAGCATTGAGTTCCTATTATCCTCGCCATTCTATATTTAGAACTGCTGACATTAATGGGGGAATTATTGCTTGTCATTGTGCACGGTGACAAAATAGCCTCGACACCATGTCTGGTAGGGAACTAGGTCATGCGTGTCGTTGCATTACAGTGTTAGGTCAATTTTGTGCAGTTTTGGGGGATGAACTTATGGTTTGGTTGACAGATTGTTATATGAAGGCTTGGGTAGAAGTAACTCTTACACCAGGTAATGCGAACATGTTAAAATAGTGAGGTGACTGTTTGCTGGGAGCCGAATGAACATATAATATAACAAGACAGTTCGATTGAAGGAAATAGACAAGCAGATAGTTGGTTATGCGTCGGCGTACACTTCTTTCCTTCAGCAAGCCGCTGTGGTCATTTGGAGGTGACAGGTTCGAACCCCGGTCGGTAACTATAGCCTTCAATTGTTAAGTTCAGTGCGTCCTCTAGTCTCTACTTCTACTTCTATGAACGCCAATAAATACCTGTGTGTTTATTTATTATGTCTAAGTGGCCTGAAGGGGCTTCACAAATAATATTTCTATGTAATGCAGATTGTTTCCATCATCTTTATCAAGAAACACAAAAAGCAGCAACTTAGATAGACAACTGAAGTATCGGAATCACAGACATGAATCCACGGATAAGTATTCATAGAAACGTGTGGGTGTTGTCTCTGGTGTGATTTCAGTGTTCTAACTAGATTTGTTTTTGTTTGTCGATGAAGACTTTTTGTGGAGACGTTTGTTGTATATTTGCGTGGGTCTTTCTTTTCGTGGATCTTCCTTGTTATGTTGTGTGTGCATTCGATTGTCAGTGTTCAAGGCCCATGTTTCCAAGACTTGAAAGTAAAGTAAAGTAAAGTACAGCACAGCAAAGTAAAGTAAAGTAAAGTAAAGTAGTACAGTAAAAGTAAAGTAACCTATGGTAAGGTAAAATATAGTCTAGCCTAGTCTGGTCAGGTCTAGTCTGATCTGGTCAGGTCTGGTCTTATCTAGTCTAGTCTAGTCTTGTCTGGTCTGGTCTGGTCTGGTCTTATCTAGTCTAGTCTAGTCTAGTCTGGTCTGATCTGATCTAGTCTAGTCTAGTCTATGACATTTCCCCATTCCTAGACGCGTACTTGATATATGGTGCCAACTCTACATGTGATGAACCATTCAGTACTCGCTGGCTGAAGTGATTGATATCACACAGATGGCTTTTACTTCCTAGACAAATTGACGGTACTCATTTTATGCGGGGTGGAATTGGTACCCCGGGTTGCTATTGAAGTCTGCCTAGGAAGCGATTCAAACCTAATATCCAGCGGGTTGGTAAGCGTGCGGGCTAGACAGTGTGCTGCGTCTCCTGATGAAGCTAGTAAAGTAAACTGACGTAATGTAAGACGGGCCTGATTTTTGAGATCCTTTGAAAATAAAGTTCGTCGTTCGTCCATCCGCTACTACTAGACTAGACTAGACTAGACTAGACGAGACGAGACGGACTCGACACAATAACCATTACTAAGGACTGAATACAGGCAAACATAGATTTCAGAAAATCAAAACAATGTTTTCCCGTAGTGAATTTGAATAACGAAGTCACAAACAATAGATTGCACAATTTATTGCCTGGCAAATTTCGCTGCATCTCGTCAGGTACATACTGCAGAATTCACACAACATTAAGTAAAATAACTAGATAAATCCTTCAAGCTGAAATATACACATGTTAGCACAGTAATATCAATTGTCTACCACAGTCATTTTAAACTGAATATCATTACGAATAACTTGAGAAGTGCGTCTACGGGTAATTATGTCCTCTTATAATAGAGGCAGCAACAGTAGAAAACCAATGATTCGCTGAACAGTTTTTTTTCCGCATATCCTTTACAGGACATTGCAGTCAATACCAGCATTTTTCAGCTGCTGTTGATGTCTTGGCAAGTTTTACGTTCAGTAGTTTGCCATTGCTTTCTGAACGACCGGCTCATATACCCTCCGCAAGTAACCAACGCTACGAGATCCGCTGCCGAATCTCGCGCAGCTGTGTTTTCCACGAGAGTATACGAGATTACGAACAGCGTCGTTAACTGCGGAACAATAATAACATTCAAAAGCAATGCACACACGGGGATTGCCTCAAAATGACGTCACAATGTGTCGCAAGGAACGGATGTGCTCAAAATGGCTTCAGGCACAATATCCTATTAAATGACAATTCTTTGACGTTTTAACTGTTTGATTATCGTAATATGATTAATTTAGTATGTTAATAAAATATTGTGAATATAAGAAAATGCAAATTTTGAGGCTGACAATTTTGGAAAGGGGGGAATTCTTCTTCTTTCGTTCGCTGGAAAAGAGGGACGGGGTATGGTGAAAGGGTGCATGGGCAAAAGGATTGAGAACCACTGTACTAGACACCGAGGCCTGATGAAGTCACTAGCAGGACTCACGTGATGGGTTGGCCAAACAAAGATGGCGATGTGGTTGAAGGTCGAGGTCAGATGGAGACCCGGAAATAAACAACATATCATTTTTATTATGTACTACTACTACTACTACTACTACTACTACTACTACTACTACTACTGCTGCTACTACTACTACTACTACTACTACTACTACTACTACTACTACTACTACTACTACTACTACTGCTGCTGCTACTACTACTACTACTACTACTACTACTACTGCTGCTGCTGCTGCTGCTGCTACTACTACTACTACTACTACTACTACTACTACTACTACTACTACTACTACTACTACTACTACTACAACTACTACTACTACTACTACTACTACTACTACTACTACTACTACTACTAATGCTGCTGCTGCTGCTGCTGCTGCTACTACTACTACTACTACTACTACTACTACTACTACTACTACTACTACTAATGCTGCTGCTGCTGCTACTACTACTACTACTACTACTACTACTACTGCTGCTGCTGCTGCTACTACTACTACTACTACTACTACTACTACTACTACTACTACTACTACTAATGCTGCTGCTGCTGCTGCTGCTACTACTACTACTACTACTACTACTACTACTACTACTACTACTAATGCTGCTGCTGCTGCTGCTACTACTACTACTACTACTACTACTACTACTACTACTACTACTACTACTACTACTACTACTACTACTACTACTACTACTACTACTACTACTACTAATGCTGCTGCTGCTGCTACTACTACTACTACTACTACTACTACTACTACTACTACTACTACTAATGCTGCTGCTGCTACTGCTGCTACTACTACTACTACTACTACTACAACTACTACTACTAATGCTGCTGCTGCTACTGCTGCTGCTACTACTACTACTACTACTACTACTACTACTACTACTACTACTACTACTACTACTAATGCTGCTGCTGCTACTGCTGCTGCTACTACTACTACTACTACTACTACTACTACTACTAATGCTGCTGCTGCTACTACTACTACTACTACTACTACTACTACTACTACTAATGCTGCTGCTGCTGCTGCTACTACTACTACTACTACTACTACTACTACTACTACTACTACTACTACTAATGCTGCTGCTGCTGCTACTACTACTACTACTACTACTACTACTACTACTACTACTACTACTACTACTAATGCTGCTGCTGCTGCTGCTGCTACTACTACTACTACTACTACTACTACTACTACTACTACTACTACTACTACTACTACTACTACTACCACCACCACCAATATTAATAATACATTATTCATAACAAATGAAGCTGAGTCCAGCCGCTCTACTGATGAGACCTGAAAAACGTCGAGCATAACCCGCACGCCTTCCCGCCTTCTTACCCACCAATGTCCAGTAACAGTGATCGCTACCAGGCTGACCCATGGCTGACCCCGAGGTCAGGACAATGCGCCACCCATAGGCAAGAAACTGACCAATCATGCGAAGGAAGAGTCACTGCATAAGGGAACCATTGAATCTAACGAATGATAAAGGACATGTGGTGTCTGATATGTTGGCTGTGATTCGTTCAAGTCTGTGCAAGTCTTTATCCATTCTGAACAAGTAATGAGAAAGTCGAGTAAAGGATATGTGGACATACGGAAGTAAACGTTGTGTGTCATAGAAACAAGAACAATCAAATACAGTGGTATTAGCAAAGACTGGAATGTGGATATACAGAAAAATATGTAATATGTCAAGGAAACAAAACAATCAAATAGAGAGGTTGTAGAAAAAACTGGGGAAAGTAAGAGAGTTGAAGAAAGAAATAAAATAAAAGAGGAAAGTGAAATATTTCGGCCAGGTTAAATGACATAAAACTCATCAACCGCTTTGCGGCGAAGATGATACGGACGCAATTCTTATTCCCGCGTACAGCGCTCGAAACACAGCTGCGGGCGATTTCCCAGCAGGCCGCCTGACGTTGGCTCCTATACAATGGTATGAGTGCATATCGTTCAGAAAGCAATGGCAAACTGCCCAGGAATCACAAACAGCCAAAAAAAATGCTGGAGTTGACTTCTACGTCCTGTAAAGGATATGCAACCAACTTTAACTCTTGTGAAAACTATACTGAAGGGTAAAGTTGAAGGCAAGAGGTAGGCTAGATACAGGTGGGTCTATAACATCAGGGGATGGATGAACAGCAATCTGGCAGAATGTACAGTCAGGGCGAGAGACAGACAGTGTTGGAGAGATAACATCAGGCGATGGATAAACAGCAATCTGACAGAATGTACAGTCAAGGCGAGAGAGATAGACGGACCCCTTGATGTTATCTTCTCACTCATATCGTTGTCTGCCGCTTGCTGGCTTGCCCTCAACCTGGCCCTACATTATGACGGTACCTTGGGATGTTGGCGGAAGTGAAGGCGACCAAGTTCATACTGATGACGTCACGCGCCGTTTGGTCTGTACAAACACGAGGCTAGCACCAGATACTATCAACGTGTCTAGCAGGAGTTAACTAAGAGAACTGGTTACTGACACCAGGAGAAGACAGTGCACACTCTTTGGGCATTTTATGTAAAGGAGACGGCTGGAGGCAAGGGGAGACCAGGAGAGACATGACTGACAATTTGGCATGGAGAAACAACATTATCTGAAATGAGAATTAGTACAAGAGAAAGAAGGCGGCACACGGCATGGACTATAAGAAGATTGGCAGTACCCGAGACAGAAGGCTGTGGACAGACATGATCAACAACGCCGTGCGGCATGGACTATATGAAGCATCATATATCTAGTACGTGCCAAGTGTGGAGACGGGTTCTTCATTTTATATAAAAAGTCGCTTAAAAGTCGACAGGGTCGACTTCATTGCACCGGGTTTTATCCCATGTGGCGGGACGCAGAGGTGTTTCCAAGGCACCAGGGCCGGGTTATATACTGGCCAAGACCTATTGACGCGTCCTCGTCGAGCGTCCTGGGCAACAGGTCCCTTCGGGGTCCTGGCTAAGGTCAATAGGATCGCCGATTCCTCCGAAGTCGGAGAGTGTCTGCCTGTACGGCGAGGAACCACCAGTCTGCACACCAATAAGCCAGACATGGGACAACGGATACTCACGCAAAACTCAGGTCCTGTATGACATCACACTGATGTTGGACAACAGGATGTCTTCATCCGACATACAGGACTTCACGTTGGAGCTCAAGCCAACGAACACAAGCAAGCAAGCAAGCATCCCATGTAGCTCGGTCTCTTTCCGCAGCGTGGAGAGCATCGCACAAAGCATGAACTCCGTAGCTCTATCGACGACCCACAGGAATCTTCGAAATATTTCACTCGTGAACCGAAGGACGCGGCCCAGAATCGAACCCACAACCTTGGGAGCCCGAGTCACACAGCTTGACCACTTCGCCACAAAGGACTCTTCATTTTATATACCGCAGGGTAGCAAGAAGCCCTGAAATTGAGTTGAGTTGATTCAAGAACCGATGATTATATATCAGGTCTGGCCTTTCTCTGGAGTCTCGAGTGGCGGCCAGATCCTCTGTTCACTGCCTGCAGCACCGCCCTCCCAAGGTAGCGATGATCCATCTGCTCCTCGCACTATACACGCGATCCCAAAGAGCCCCGACTACGCCTGTCTCACCATACACCAACACCCCACCATGTAGCCTCGACTACGCCTGTCTCACCATGCACCAATACCCCACCAAATGTTGCATTCCCAGCCAATCTGTCCGGCTGCTCGTTTCCCATCACACCAGCATGTCCTGGGGGGAACAGATCCAAAAGATGCACTCTACTGATGCTGAATGGAAGCTTGCCCTGAAACGAAAGCCTGAATGGGAGTGATTTCACATAAGAGAAGAGCAATCTCAAACAAGAAAGGAGGGAATTAAAAGAACCTCAAAGAAAACTGAGGACAATTGAACAAACTACCGCGAGAGAAGAAATGTATAAAGTGAACCACTAAGAAGAAAGAAAAGACGACATCAAACATCTTAAAATCATTAAGTGGAACGAGATGAACCATTAAGAAGAGAGTAAAGAGAATGAACAGTTAAGAAGAGAGAAGCTAGTTTGAGGATTTAGTCTGCTGTAGTAGAGGAGACACTAAGAAGAGAGGAGAGAAAAGGCGAGAATGAAGCATTAGGAAGATAGGAGAGAAAAGGCGAGCGTGAAGCATTAACAAGAGAGGAGAAAAGTGAACGGAAAACTAAACATCGAAGAGAAATTCTTAATCTGGTGTAAAAGAAGGACCAACAAGAAGATAGAAGGGAATGAGAGAAGATAGAAGAGAATCAGAGAAAAGAATGAGAGAAGAAATAAGAGAGTGACCAACTAAGAAAAGAGAACGAACAACAAGAAAGAGAATAGAATGAACCATTAGTAACAGAAGAGACTGTAATGAGTTATTAAGAAGAACGAATGAACGTTAATTTCAAAGTATCACAAATTGGGCACGCAGGCCCGTCTTACATTCGGTCCTTCCAACTACTCACTTTTCATATATCAGTTATCAATTAAGCATGTTACATTCACATAACAAAAACATAGTCAAATGAATGTTGTGAACATAATAAGTGCATATTACCATATTATGAGAGAGGCGGGCAGGCAGGCATACACACATACACACAAAGACACGCCCACATGCATACAGAGAAAAAGTAACATAAACTCTACGGACCACTGGGTGGACTATAAAAACAAAGACAGATAAATAAATACAAGAGACAACATTGCAGATATAGATACATTTTACGCGAAGGAAAGAAGAAGATTAAGAGAAAGGAAGAAGATTATTTTGCCAAGTGTAGACGAAAAACCACCAAGAAGAAATCAGAGAAGATAATGAATCGGGAAGGAAAAAAGAGAGTAGAAGCCGACTTACCCGGGTGGAGGAGCGAGCAGACAGGAGAATGACTTGTTTCACAAGATACCAGTCACTTGAAAGCCAAGCCTGGGCTATCTGCATCACAACTTCAAAGGACCGGCCGGAAACGTCTGAGCAGTTCCCAGTCTGCCGGCGTATCGATCGTTTGGGTGGGGGAGTTGTCTGGTACGGCCGATCTAATGCACTATGGTACTTCTTCGCGCCCGCCACCCAAATGGCATCCCCTTGTTTCTCCGTGTCCATTTCTTCGTGGTGTTCATTATCATGGTTATTTCCGGTTTATACATTTATAAGCGATAGAAAGGAGTAAGAGAGGATAGAAGTGAATGACCATCTAAGGAAAGAGAATGAACAAAAAGAAAAAGAGAAGAAAATGAAGCAATATTAACAGAGAAGAGCCAAAAATTAATCACTAAGAAGAATTAGCCATTGCTGCCTGTTCCACATTTAACATGGGACAGTAAGGAGCGTTTCGCGTGATATTCACTGGCACGGTAACGGAGCATTATGGGGGTGACCTTTTGCCGTGAAGTTGAAACCGCGTCTAACGACTAACTTATTTAACCATATTTTGAAAGGTTCAGGAGTCCCCTCATTAACCAAAATGATAGCCACTGACGCGGATATTATTATGTGTATGGTAGGACGAGCCGGACTCTGTGGCAAAGGTGTTGCGGACGCGGTTCGTAATTCTACTTACCTGCGTTTGAAATACAGCTGCGACCGACTTGGCAGCAGACAGTGTCGCGATTGGTTTTAACGTGATGGTGTGGGAACCGATCGTTCAGAAAGCAATGACAAAGTACCGAACGTAGTTAACTTGCCAAGACATCAACAACAGCAGTGCTGTTATTGACAGCGATGTTCTGTAAATAGGATATGCCAAAAACAAACAAACAAACAAACAAACATAGTAGGACGTGGTTTCGACACCTCAGCTCGTCACTTGCGAAAGTGAGGGAGTGAATGGCCACAGACTCCCTTGTGCATTCAAGCCTACAGAATGTGATGGCAGTATCACAGCAAGGCCCTGGAGCAGAAAGCTGCTTCTGGCAACATTATTATTATTATTATTATTATTATTATTATTATTATTATTATTATTATTATTTATTATTTATTATTATTATCTTTCTCGTAGCGACATACGCCTGTGAGACCTGGGCGCTAACTAAACAAGCTGTACTGCGCATAAATGCATTTGAATATAAATATTATAGGCGAGTTCTAAGAATATCTTGGGAAAAGAAAAGAGCAAATGCATCCATACTTCAAGAGCTGAATATTGAATAAGGTTGGCTATTGAAGACGACAACACAAAGACAATTGAAATATTTTGTCAATTTCAAACGTCACGAAAGTTTGGAGAGAACAATAATTGAGGGAATAATCCTGGGATGAGAGGAAGAGGAAGGCCAAAGAGAAGATGGGTGCAGGATGTGGCGGATGATCTCCAGATGGGTGTATCGGAGCGGGAAATCTTGCTATGATCGAGAGGTTTTCCGGAAGATTGTTATTTGAAGCGAGGTTCTGCAAAGGACATGCTACTGAATGACTGCATTTATTATGTATGTCAGGCCTTGGTCAGATATGACTGAGCTTTCATATGACAGTAGGCGGTACTATATTCTGTTAGCGTCGAATGTTGGGTCTCAGATATGACTGAGCTTTCATATGACAGTAGGCGGTACTATATTCTGTTAGCGTCGAATGTTGGGTCTCAGATATGACTGAGCTTTCATATGACAGTAGGCGGTACTATATTCTGTTAGCGTCGAATGTTGGGTCTCAGATATGACTGAGCTTTCATATGACAGTAGGCGGTACTATATTCTGTTAGCGTCGAATGTTGGGTCTCAGATATGACTGAGCTTTCATATGACAGTAGGCGGTACTATATTCTGTTAGCGTCGAATGTTGGGTCTCAGATATGACTGAGCTTTCATATGACAGTAGGCGGTACTATATTCTGTTAGCGTCGAATGTTGGGTCTCAGATATGACTGAGCTTTCATATGACAGTAGGCGGTACTATATTCTGTTAGCGTCGAATGTTGGGTCTCAGATATGACTGAGCTTTCATATGACAGTAGTCGGTACTATATTCTGTTAGCGTCGAATGTTGGGTCTCAGATATGACTGAGCTTTCATATGACAGTAGGCGGTACTATATTCTGTTAGCGTCGAATGTTGGGTCTCAGATATGACTGAGCTTTCATATGACAGTAGGCGGTACTATATTCTGTTAGCGTCGAATGTTGGGTCTCAGATATGACTGAGCTTTCATATGACAGTAGGCGGTACTATATTCTGTTAGCGTCGAATGTTGGGTCTCAGATATGACTGAGCTTTCATATGACAGTAGGCGGTACTATATTCTGTTAGCGTCGAATGTTGGGTCTCAGATATGACTGAGCTTTCATATGACAGTAGGCGGTACTATATTCTGTTAGCGTCGAATGTTGGGTCTCAGATATGACTGAGCTTTCATATGACAGTAGGCGGTACTATATTCTGTTAGCGTCGAATGTTGGGTCTCAGATATGACTGAGCTTTCATATGACAGTAGGCGGTACTATATTCTGTTAGCGTCGAATGTTGGGTCTCAGATATGACTGAGCTATCATATGACAGTAGGCGGTACTATATTCTGTTAGCGTCGGATGTTGGGTCTCAGATATGACCGAGCTTTCATATGACAGTAGGCGGTACTATATTCTGTTAGCGTCGAATGTTGGGTCTCAGATATGACCGAGCTTTCATATGACAGTAGGCGGTACTATATTCTGTTAGCGTCGAATGTTGGGTCTCAGATATGACTGAGCTTTCATATGACAGTAGGCGGTACTATATTCTGTTAGCGTCGAATGTTGGGTCTCAGATATGACTGAGCTTTCATATGACAGTAGGCGGTACTATATTCTGTTAGCGTCGAATGTTGGGTCTCAGATATGACCGAGCTACCTCATGACAGCAGACGGTACTACCTGCTTTCTGTTAGCGCCGAATGTTGAGCGGCGCTCACCAGACCTGACACCCCACATTGTGCTAACGGCTTCGGGCGGAGGAGCGCAATTAGGAGGATACAAGCCTTATATTAGTGCGATGAAATGCAATCTAAATACTAAATGTCATGACAGGGCAGACCAGGTCCTAAACCTTGGTCAGCACCTGGTCTAGAATGGAAGCTCTGACAGGCGGACAGTTAGAGCGTTGTTGTGCAGATCCGGCAGCTTCTGCAGCTTGTCTTGTTCCAGACGTATTGGTGTCACCTTTCCTCTGGAGTAAACTAGGCAGGCCGAGAGAGGGATCACGCTGCATGGGCAACACATGGTCTCTGCAATTCAGCCAAAGCTTTTTGCTGTGTTATGCCTCTTGGTGGTAGATTATTTATGGACATGGGAGAGGTGGTCGAGTGCATGTGGGACCAGGTGGAGAAGGCGGAGGAACAGATTGAGAACCCGTATTTGGAAAGAATGAGAATGCTAGCCTCTCCCAGGAGGGGTGAAGAGCGAAAATTAGTAGCCTGCCGATGACCCGCAGACTACACAAGTCAACCCCCACCTCCACGTGGTGCAGACCGGGCAACCATGACCGCGAGGTCATGGGCTAACGGGGCTATGGCTCGCCATAGGGGATGGACTCCCTGTGGTCAGATTTGTGTCCTAAACCTGCGACTGGCCTAGCAAGCCGGCAGGGGATCTTCATACTGCTCGTAGAAAAACTAAGAAGTATAAAGGGACTGATCAATAACTACTAAGAAAGCACTTTACAACACAATCTTCCTACCAACTCTGTGCTACCAATGCCAAACCTGGACAATGACAGAAAAAGAGAAAAGAAAAATCACAACAACAGAAATGAGGTTTCTGAGAAGAATACTCAACGTATCAAGAAGAGATAAGATCAGAAATTAAGAAATCAGGACTAAAGTAGGGGTTAAAGCTGCTCTAGATTTTATTAGAAAGCAGCAAGTCAAATGGTTTGGCCATGCAAGTAGGCTTCCAGTCAACAGCATGCCACAACAAGCAATGATGTACAGACCAGATGGAAACAGAGGAAGAGGCCGACCACGTAAACGTTGGACGGAGGGAATAACAGAATCCATGGGAATGTCGATATACGAAGCCCATAACCGGGCACTCTCACGAAGTTTATACTTCACCTCGACACCGCAAGGTACAAGAGGAACATGATGAGATGAGATGAGATGAGAATGCGAGAGATCGGCAGAGATTATGGAAAAATCTGAAAACAGGGAAGGAAGACAGGGAAAACTTTCAGTCAGATAGCGGTGGGAACGACTAGTAGTATGACTCTTCGCTGGCTGTTGAACGAGGGGACAGAGCGGGTTTGGGATTGTCCTGAGTGCAGTGATGTGGATTCTTAGCTCAACTCAACTATGTCTTGTTTTAGAAGCTCAATACAACAACCTATCGCTTGTCAAGACAGCAAGGTGCCACTTCAACACTTGAGGCTACGGTGGAGGGCGGACGCGCCATGGACCAGGCTGACATTCTGAATGCTCTACGAGAAGTGAGACTTTTGCGAGAATCAAGTGATGACTGTGAATCTACAACAATGGCCAGACTGCAGGAGCAGCAAATTAAAAGAGGGGTGGCCAAACAAGAACACTACGCAGGAAGCCAAAGAAGATTGATAAACCAACACAGAACTGGCGTCGTTAGCCGCTACACGCTGCGGGATTTGCTGAGGAGGGGATCCGAGCACTTATGGACTGAATGGTTCGATGTGCAACGAGGATGATCTGTCGACTAACTAACTTCAACACTTTCTGTCTCTTTGCAAATGACATCTTTTTTACTGGTTAGTATGTTTTCCATCCTATAAAAGGCTACCTTCGCCATTGCGATTCTTGTCCTAATCTCTTCAAGGCATCTCCCATCAGACGTTATTTCTGCTCCGAGATAAGTGTACCGATTCACTTGTTTGAGAAAATCCCCATTTACTTGTATATTACATTGTGGTATTTCATTCTTCCTATTGACGACCTTAATCCGTGTCTTCTTACAATTTAATTCTAGCCCCCTTATTTTTCACATATCCTTTACAGGACATCGCTGTCAACATCAGCATCTTTCAGCTGATTGTTGATTTCGTGGCAAGATTACGCTCAGTAGTTTAATTCTAACCCTAGTTGAATTAAATTGTATCTTTAGTTATATGGCTCATTAAGCTAATAGTTATGTCATCCTCACAATCAACAGCTCTTGGTTTCTTGGAAAGTGTCATAAGCATGGATGTTTTCAGATCGTTGGATATATACCCAGTATTATATATTATATATATCATTATACAATTCTGTGATATTATCAATGCCAAAGTCGGATAAGGATTTTATCATTTCCGTTAATACCTTGTCAGGACGTGCAGCCTTTCATTGTTTCATCTTTTTAATAGCTTTCTCTACTTAAGCTTTTATTATGTTTGGTCCATATCGAGTATTATACGATAATGATTTACCGACCTTGTTGTCCCAGAATAAATGCTACATGTTCTATGTAGCACTTCAACACTATTTTTGTCGTTGCAGTTAATATCTTTTTTTTTTTTTTTGTCAGTATGTTTTTCATCTTGCTGGTCTCCCTGGTCGAGGTGTTAGCACCTTTCTCCGTAACCCCGAATACTCTCGTGGTTGACGTGAGCGCACGAGAATTGGAAGCGGTTCGAGTCGCGCCAGTGACTTATGAGAGTATGGCGCCGGTCGCTTACAAAGTCGTGACGTGCTGATGAGCGTAATCTAGCCTAGGAATCAACATACAGCTGAAAGATGCTAGTGTTGACCGCAATATCCTGAAAACAGGATGGAAACGCGCGGAAAAAGTGTTTTTCATCTTGCAAAAGGTTAACTTCGCAATGGCGATTCTTGTTCCAGTTATAATATAAATATTCCATGTAAAATGTACATGTTAATGTCTGTCTGGTGGCTAGCTATAATATAAATATACCATTGAACATTTACTTGTCGATGTCTATCTCATCTCTGACTATAATGTAAATATTCCATTATATATTCACGGCATCTCCCATATATATATATATATATATATATATATATATATATATATATATATATATATATATATATATATATATATATTGTTTGTCCATCAAGAATGATGATGACCATTCATTTCATCCACTGGGGTTGAAGGTATGGAGCCGTGGGTTCTAAGATGGCTGATAAGGCCTATTTTGGCTCGAAATGTTCTTTGACAATGTGGGCAAGGAATGCTTGACGTCTCTGGAGGAGGATTTCCTGCAGTGGTTTTTCTGTTCTGTCTTTTCTTCACAGCTCTTGCAGTCCTGGTTGCCTCACATATGACTGCACCTTTGCGCAATGATGCACGCCACGAATTTCGGTCTCTGACTGCAGCCTCCCAGGTGTCATGATGAATTCCAAAAGCATTCAGTGAGATTTTCAGAGTGTCTTTAAAGCGTTTCCTCTGGCCACCTTGGGAGCGTTTACCACAACGCAGTTCGCTGTAAAAAATTCGTTTAGGGAGCCTGTGATCTGGCATGCGAGTCAAGTGACCAGCACAGCGAATCTGATTCTTCATCAGTAGAGTGTGGATACTGGGCGTGGGTATATATATCTATATATTCTAAAATGTTGATGTTTGTTTTATCTCTAACTATAATAAAATTATCTCCGTAACATCTATGTGATGTCTGTCTTATCTCTAACTATAATAAAATTATCCCCGTAACATCTATGTGATGTCTGTCTTATCTCTAACTATAATAAAATTATCCCCGTAACATCTATGTGATGTCTGTCTTATCTCTAACTATAATAAAATTATCCCCGTAACATCTATGTGATGTCTGTCTTATCTCTAACTATAATAAAATTATCTCCGTAACATCTATGTGATGTCTGTCTTATCTCTAACTATAATAAAATTATCTCCGTAACATCTATGTGATGTCTGTCTTATCTCTAACTATAATAAAATTATCCTCGTAACATCTATTTGATGTCTGTCTTATCTCTAACAATAATAAAATTATCTTCGTAACATCTATTTGATGTCTGTCTTATCTCTAACTATAATAAAATTATCCTCGTAACATCTATTTGATGTCTGTCTTATCTCTAACAATGATAAAATTATCTTCGTAACATCTATTTGATGTCTGTCTTATCTCTAACTATAATATAAATATACCTTTGACATCTTTCTTGTTGATGTCTTTCTTCACTTTAACTATGATATAAATATGCCTGTAACATCACCGTCTCCTTGGCGAAGTGGTTTACGGCTTTCGCCGTAACCCCGTATATTCTTGTGAGTAATACAGCTGCGCCCGAACCGGCAGCGATTCGAGTCGCACTGGTAACTTACGGGGGTATGTGAGCCGGTTGCTCAGAAAGCAATGGCAAACTACTGAGCGTAATCTTGCCTAATACATCAACAGCAGCTGAAAAATGGTGATGTTGACTGCGATGTCCTGTAAGGGATATGCAACATAATCTACTTGTTGCTTTCTATCTCATCTCTGTCGATAATATAAATATACCTTTAGCATCTAATTGTTGATGTCTGTCTTATGTCTGACTGTAACATAAGTATATCTGTAACATCTAGTTATTTATGTTTGGCTTACCTCTAACTATAATATAAATATACCATTAACATATACTTGTCGATGTCTGTCGTATCTCTAACAATATATATATATATATTTGTTAATGTCGGATATCTCTGACTATAATATGAATATACGAGGGTAAGTTAATAATAACTGCGTGCTTTGTTTTCATTTACCGGCCATCCCACAGAACTGTGTGACCTACTTATTGACTCGCTCTCGTAACTTTTTCTACCCTATTATGCACCGCTTTACAGGACAAACATTTGACACTGACAACTCACTTTGGTGGGAGACATTTCGCTAATGACACCGAAGTTGAATGTGAAGTGAAAGCGTGGTGTAGAAAACGGGCACGCAGTTCTATGCAACCGGTTTGGGAGGACTGATAAAACGATGGGATAAGTGCATAAATGTTGGTGGGAATTATGTTGAGAAATAAAGGGACAATGTATGTATAAAAATAAACTGGTTTCAAGTTGTTATCATATTTAGTTATTTTTCTACAGCCATTTGTGACTTACTTATTAAGTTACCTCTTACATTTAACATCTTCTTCTTCTTCTTCTTCTTCTTCTTCTTCTTCTTCTTCTTCTTCTTCTTCTTCTTCTTCTTCTTCTTCTTCTTCTTCTTCTTCTTCTTCTTCTTCTTCTTCGTCTTCTTGGTGTGTGAGGATGTGTGTGTGGGTGGGGAAATGTCTGTGGGTGGGTGGCGGCATGTATGTTTGCCTGGTTCTGTGTGAGTGCGTGGAGGTATGTGTGGGTGGGTGGGGGGGGGGGGTTTGGTGGGTGGGGGATGTGTTGGTGGCTGCGGGATAGGAGGATGGATGGGGGATGTGTCTCACAACATTGCAATATGTACTGTTTATGTTTACAACTTTCATTTGATAATGTTTTTTTGTTTTTTGTTTTCTCATGTGAATGTATCATGCGTAATAAGCATTGTTTATGCTTGCAAAATCCATTTGACAATGTTTTTTCCCCTATGTTAATGTAACATGCACATTTGATGAATGAAAGATGAGTGATTGAAAGGGCCGAATGTAAGACGGGCCTGCGTACCCAATTTGTTACCCTTTTAAAATAAAGTCTGTTCGTTCGTTTGTTCGTTCGTTCATCTACTTGTTGATGTCTGTCTTATCGCTAACTATAATATAAAAAAATGTCGCTTAAAAGTCGACAGGGTCGACTTCATTGCACCGGGTTTTATCCCATATGGCTCGGTCTCTTTCCGCAGCACGGAAAGCGTCGCACAAAGCACGAACTCCGTAGCTTTTAGCGACGACCCACAGGAGTCTCCGAAACATTTAACTCGTAAACCGAAGGACGCAGCCCGGAATCGAACTCATAACCTTCGGAGCACGAGTCAAACGGCTTGACCACTTCGCCACCTTTAACATATACCCGTTGATGTCTGTCTTATGTCAAGTATAATATAACTATGTAGACTCCGACTTCAGAGGTACTTGCAATTTACGTCCCCAATTCAAGGACGAGAAGTCAACATTTTAGACCAACTGACCGGTGCAGAGGTTTAACCCGCTGCCCCTGCATCTCGTCGGGTAACTACTGCAATAACCACAAAGCGTAAACTAAAGTAATACGACAATAAGTCTCTAAAATGACAATTTTGACAGTTAGACCGCGCAAGGAATCTATCATCTGACGTTGCGTCCTGTGAATCATGAATCCAAAACAGACCCGGACACCCCCCTGCATGTTTGTGTTTAACTTTGCCTATTCCTCCCTGTGAGAATGAACTGGCCCAGACCCGGCACAGACATGGGGCCTGCTCGACAAGCCACGAGATGGGCGGGGCCAGACGAGGACACGTCAGGGGCTGAGACTGTGTCCAGAGAACCTGGCTTGTCAAGCTGCAGGGACAAAAAAGAACACAAACAGAATAAGTCGTGGAAATATAGATGGAGGGAGAGGGGGATGACGCGGTGGTTAATGTCCCATTCTGTACAACTTAAAACATTTTAAACACACAGTCTACAATCATTGAATAATCTCTTCCGTTTGAACTTTTAATTATTGTTATAATTATAGCCGCGTAGAGGCAACTTTTAGAAAAATACCCAAACAAAGACTGTATAAAAACTAGCTTAAATTTGCATTTTATTACTGCTGGGAATATAACATCTGATCGATATTTTGCAGTGTAATCTAGAACTGTATGTATGAAAGCTGTTTTCAGTTAAATTTGTGACAATGTACGCATAAAATCGTGTGCCTATAACAGCTTCTTGCCAAAACGGCGGCTGAAAGACAGCATAAATGTGAGATTTACGGTAGCGGTGTGGTGGTGGTGGTGGTGGTGGTGGTGGTGGTGGTGGTGTGTGTGTGTGTGTGAGTGTGTGTGTGTGTGTGTGCGCGCGCGCGTGTGTGTGTGGAAATGTCAAGGGTTTACAGTATGTTGTAACGCCGCCAGCTCCACTCTGCTACTGCAGCTGCACAGAAAGGGCGCGGTGCGGCCGTACTTGAATACAGACCACAGTTGCCGCGTCCGACTCGGCCTTCGCAGGCTGTGTCTGGCAGCTCATCTGTCTGTCTGGTAGTCTGTTTCGCTGTCTGGCCAGATGCCTGTCTTTGTCTGTAGCTGTGGGTCTGTCTACCAGTATGTCTGGCTGACTGTCTGTGTCCATCTGTCTATCTTTGTGTTTGATCGCCTGCCTGCCTGACGGTCAGTCCGCCTGTAACGTTTTTGTCTGACAGTATATACTGTCTGTCTGTCTGTCTGTCTGTCTGTCTGTCTGTCTGTCTGTCTGTCTGCGTATCTGGTTGTCTATAGAGAACTATAACACTAGTTCTCTTATATCGTGCACAGTCATGGATAACTATAACATTAGTTCTCGTATAGCGTGCACATTCATGGGGATCTATAACATTAGTTCTCTCATGTCGACCAGTCATGGAGAACTATAACATTAGATCACATATATCGTTCACAGTCATGGATAATTATAACATTACCTCTCTCGTGTCGTTCACAGTCACGGAGAAATATAACATTAGTTATCTTATATCGTTCACAGTCGTGGATAATTATAACATTACTTCTCTCGTGTTGTTCACTGTCATGGAGAAATATGTTGGTTATCTAACATCGTGCACAATCATGGAGAACTATACCATTAGATCTCATATATCGTTCACAGTCATAGAGCATTATACCATTAGTTAACATATTTCGTTCACAGCCATTAAGTACTATAACATTAGTTCTCTCATGACGTTCACTGTCATGGAGAACTATAACATTAGTTCTATAATATCGTTAACAGTCATTTAGAACTATAACAATAGATCATATATATTATTTACAGTCATGGAGAACTATACTATTAGTTCTCTCATATCGTGCACACTCGTGGAGAACTAAAACATTAGATCTGACATATCGTGCACTTTTATAGACAACTATAATATTAGTTCTCTCATATCGTGCACACATGTGAAGAACTGTAACATTATATCTTACATATCTTGAACACTTATGAAGAACTATAACATTAGTCCGTTCATATCGTGCACACTCAAGGAGAACTATAACATTAGTTCTCTTATATCGTACAAACTCATCGAAATCTGTAACTTTAGTTCTCTTATATCGTGCATAGTCATGGAAAACTGTAACACTAGATCTGACATAGCGGATACAATGACAGAGAACTATAACATTTGTTCTCTTATATCGTGCAAATTCATGGAGAACATTAATATTAGTTCTCTTATATCGTGCACATTCATGGATAACTATAACATTAGATATGACATAGCGGACACAATCACAGAGAACGATAACATTTGATCCCATAAATTGTGTTTAAGCAGTGAGAACTGTAATATGTGATCCCATATCTCGTTTACAGTCACTGAGAAATATAACATTAGATGAGACACGGCTCCCACAGTCACGGGGAACTATAACATTAGATCAAATATACCTTGCGAAATGATTGCGAAATATAACAATTTACACGGCATAACATGTGCAGTTACGAATAACACTTCAGTTAACAGTCAGCTCGGTACCGGATACAACTCTTACATTTGCCGATGCAGACATCGTTTCATCTGAACCGTGTATCTTTCTGACCTCCGTCAGGAGGCAATCTATTCCATCTGTCCTCCTTAGGGAGTCTTCAGTTTTCCGCGGACTCATCATCTCCTCTTTGATCTGTCTGAAAATCAAACTATTTAGTCCATGGGGAGCACTTGTGAAAATATGAAGTTCAGCTGTAAGATTGTCAACAGGTTTCACGGTTTTGTTGTTGGTTCTTTGTGAGAGCTGTTGTTTTGGATTGTTGCTCCCTGTCAATTGTTATCCTGGGTTGTTGCTGTGTGTTGTCTGTTGTTCTTTGATTTGTCTCTTCGTTGTATCCAACTTATGTTTTTTTTTTTTTTTTGCATGCTGTTTCCATTATACAACTTATCTGTTTGTCATATGTGTCTGATGTCTGTGTGACTGTCTAATTATGTCCGGTTGCCAACCGTCCGTCTGTCTGTCTGTCTGTCTGTCTGTCCGTCCGTCCGTCCGTCCGTCCGTCTGTCTGTCTGTCTGTCTGTCTGTCTGTCTTTCCGTCCGTCCGTCCGTCCGTCTGTCTGTCTGTCTGTCTGTCTGTCTGTCCGTCCGTCTGTCTGTCTGTCTGTCTGTCTGTCTGTCTGTCTGTCTGTCTGTCTGTCTGTCTGTCTGTCTGTCTGTCTGATGCTGATCTGTCGTCTGACTATCTAATTATGTCTTCCTGCCAACCCGCCTGTTTGTCTGTCCGTCTGATGACGATCTGTCTGATGTCTGTCTAACTATGTCTGATTGCCTGTCTCTGTGATGTCTGTCTGTCTGCCTGTCTGCTACCAATATTCTTATAGTCCATACCGTGTGGCGTTGGTGATCATGTCTATCCGCAGCCTTCTGTCTCGTGTGCCGCCAATATTTATGATACTGATGTTCCTCCATGCCATGATGTTAGGATCTTCTCTCTTCTTCTTCCCTTGCCTCTCTTCCACTCCAATTTTCCTATGGTAACGACATACCCCAACTATCCCTTGTCATGACATGCCCAAAGAGTGTAGATTCTCTTTTTCTTGCGCTAGTAACCAGTTCTCTTTGTGAGTTCACTTCTTTCAAGATATCCTCATTGGACTGTCTATTCTTTCATTATGTTCTCATCATTCTTCTGTAATATCACATCTCTGCAGCTTCCTTATAATTCTTCACTTGTCTGCTAATCGGCAATGATTCGCTTCTGTAAATTAGGATTGGCTCAATATACGTCATAAGAACTCTTTTCCTGACCTTGATAAACAACAATAAATTGTAGAGACTTTTCGCCATCTTATGAAATACTGTCTTTGTTTTTTCTATTGTGCGTTCAACTTCTTCAATAGATCGTCCATCTGATCTTATTTAAGTACCCAAATACTTAAATACATTGACTTGTTTCGAGTAATTCCATTTACTTTGATGTTGTATTTGGGAAGACATTTTTCTTGTGTAATTACCATTACTTATGCCATTTTTCTATTATTCATACTCATCTCATCTCGTCTCATTTCTCCCTCTTGTGCTTTGCGGTGTCGAGGTGAAGTATAAACATCGGGAGAGTGTCCGTTTATGATCTTCATGTATGGAGATTCCCATGGACTATGCTATTCCCTCTGTCCATCGTTTACGTGGACGACCTCTTCTTCTGCTTCCATTTGTTCTGTAGATAATTCAGACTGTCAACTGTTACCTACTGACTATAGTACCTTGCAGTGTATGGCGACGGGAAGGGGGGGGGGGGGGGGGTGAGGGGGTGTCTTGAGACTGAGGAATTAAGGCCGCCTGTCGCCGCGAACTGTGCAGGTTAGGTTTTTCTTTTTGCCCCCGACAGAAAAATAATCCACACCTTACCGAGGATTCGAGCCCGGGTCTCCCGAAGGAGAACCCAGCGTTCTTACTCTTAGCCACTCGACCAGAAGTCCTTTACATTGACCCTCTACTGCAATTATATCTGTCATTTCTTGTAACTGCGTTTTATTCTCAGCGACGAAAACCACGTAACCATTATAACACAGGCGGTTCACATGATGCCCACACACTGAAACTCCTGACATGTCGTGTATGGATCTCACTGTTATTTCCCTGTACACATTTAACAGATCGGGTGATAGTACACAAACTTGTCTAACACGCTGTGTAATGTGTTTAAAAGTTCCCCTATGTAATTATAAATTTTATCGCTGCTTTTTATTGACAATACTTATTCTTCATTATTCTTGATTAGTAATATGTTTATGTGTTTATTTATTTGTAGACGCAGTATCCTCGAGTATAAACACTGATTTTCGCATTTGAATGATGAAAAACATTCGTTTGTGGGACCAGGATAATGCAGATAATATCGGGGAGTATGGTTACACCACTTTCCTCTGATGAGGAGGGATAAGAGTAGAGGTTGTGGAGGAGGGTCTCCGCTCTGCGAGATAAGTCTATGAAGGTAAGGAGTCGTTGATGTTATCTCTAAAGCTGTTGTTGTTGTTGTTTAAAAAAAGAAAAGAAATGTGAGTATGGTCAGTGAAACATTTCAAGACTGAATCACCATGTATCGTATGCATGATCGTATGCAGAAAGTAGAGCTTATCTCAGCCTGTCGAAAAGTTTCTTGATATCCCGCTTTATCTGCCGCCTCAACTGAACTCGCCATCTTGACCGGAAGTGGCGCTCATTGCCAGCTTGTCTTCCATGTCCGGTGTCAGCCTGTGTGCTGGTTGACCCTCGCCTCAACTGTCCGCCGCCATCTTGACCGGAAGTGGACCCCATTGCCAGCTTGTCTTCCATGTCCGGTGTCATTCTGTGTACTGGTCGACTCCGACCCGACACTTCCACCAGGAACCACACCTCCCATCACTATTGTGGGGGTCAGCAAGGCTGAAAGGATCAGAGCAACCGCTTTTAATCTTCCGGTCTGCTGATTCAACCCTTACTTCGGTCAGTTTGACTGAAATGTTGACTTCTCGTCCCGGACTTAGGGACGTAAATTGCAAGTACCTAAGAAATCGGAATGAGTTAGCCTAGGACACTGGTGACGGGGAAAGCACATGGCCTGGGACACTGGTGATATGGAAAGTACATGGCCTGGGACACTGGTGATAGGGAAAGCACATGGCCTGGGACACTAGTGATAGGGAAAGCACATGGCCTGGGACACTGGTGATAGGGAAAGCACATGGCCTGGGACACTGGTGATAGGGAAAGCACATGGCCTGGGACACTAGTGATAGGGAAAGCACATGGCCTGGGACACTGGTAATAGGGAAAGCACATGGCTTGGGACACTGGTGATAGGGAAAGCACATGGCCTGGGACACTAGTGATAGAGAAAGCACATGGCCTGGGACACTGGTGATAGGGAAAGCACATGGCCTGGGACACTAGTGATAGGGAAAGCACATGGCCTGAGACACTGGTGATAGGGAAAGCACATGGCCTGGGACACTGTGATAGGGAAATCACATGGCCTGGGACACTGGTGATAGGGAAAGCACATGGCCTGGGACACTAGTGATAGGGAAAGCACATGGCCTGGGACACTGGTGATAGGGAAAGCACATGGCTTGGGACACTGGTGATAGGGAAAGCACATGGCCTGGGACACTGGTGATAGGGAAAGCACATGGCCTGGGACACTGGTGATAGGGAAAGCACATGGCCTGGGACACTGGTGATAGGGAAAGCACATGGCCTGGGACACTGGTGATAGGGAAAGCACATGGCCTGGGACACTGGTGATAGGGAAAGCACATGGCCTGGGACACTGGTGATAGGGAAAGCACATGGCCTGGGACACTGGTGATAGGGAAAGCACATGGCCTGGGACACTGGTGATAGGGAAAGCACATGGCCTGGGACACTGGTGATAGGGAAAGCACATGGCCTGGGACACTGGTGATAGAGAAAGCACATACAAATCCAGTTCATTGGGCTAGAAGTAGTAGCACAGTTTAATATGGCCACAACATGTTTATGTCATTGTTCCTTTATATTTGTCTTTCCTTGTTATTAGTTTATATGTTTATGTCCTAGTTGTTACTTTGAATGTTTATGTCCTTGTTGTTCCTTTAAAAGTTTGTGTCCTCTTCAATTTAAATGTTTAAGTCCTAGTATTTCATTTAAATGATTATGTCCTATTTATTCCTTTAAATGTTTATATCCTTGTTGTTCCGTTAAATCCCTGGGAAGGTTAACCCGGTCAACAAGTGCCCGCAGAAGTCGGATGTGTCTGTCTTCGGCGCAAGAACGCATCTCTGCTGTAAACAGGCACAACGCAATTACGTCCGAAAAGAACTATTCGGATGAACACAGAAGAAGAAGAAGTTCCGTTAAATGCTTATGTCTTTGTTATACCTTTAGATGTTTATGTCCTTGTACCTCCATTAAATGTTTATATCCCAGTTATTCCTTTAAATGTTTACTTCCTTGTCGTTCCTTTAAATGTTTACGTCCTTGTTGTTCCTTTAAATGTTTACGTCCTTGTTGTTCCTTTAAATGTTATATCCTAGTTATTCCTTTAAATGTTTACTTCCTTGTTTCTTCAAATGTTTACGTCCTTGTTATTCCTTTAAATGTTATATCCTAGTTATTCCTTTAAATGTTATATCCTAGTTATTCCTTTAAATGTTTACTTCCTTGTTTCTTCAAATGTTTACGTCTTTGTTGTTACTTTAAATGTTTATGTCCTAGCTACTCTTTTAAATGTTTACGTCCGTGCTGTTCCTTTAAATGCTCACGTCTTTGTTGTTCCTGTAAATGGTTATCCCAATAATGTTCCTTTAAATGTTTACATCTTTGTTGTTAATTTACATGTTTATGTTCTTGTTCCTTTAAATGTTTCTGAGCTTGTTATACCTTTAATTGTTTATGTCCTCTGTCCTTTAAATGCTTATATCCTCTTTCCTTAAATATTTATGTCCTAGTTGTTCCTTTAAATGTTTCTGTCCTTGTTATATCTTTAAATGTTTATGTCCTCTGTCTTTTAAATGCTTATGTCCTAATTGTTCCTTTAACTGCTTCTTACCTTGTTATACCTTTAAATGTTTATGTCCTCTGTCTTTTAAATGCTTATGTCCTAATTGTTCCTTTATCTGCTTCTTACCTTGTTATACCTTTAAATGTCTCTGGCCGTGTTATACCTTTAAATGTCTCTGGCCGTGTTATACCTTTAAATGTTTCTGATCCTGTTATACATTTAAATGTTTATGTCCTAGTTGCTCCTTTAAATGTTATGTCCTCGTGGCTCCTGTAAATATGTACAAACTCATTATCGCTTGTCTTGTTACTGATATGGCTGTCGTTTATGTAAATGGAAATATGCTTGTCCTGTCTGTTATATTAACTCAACAACTTTCAAACAACATTCACTCTAATTCACATGAACATTATATTAAAACAACTTTCTGCCTTGGTGCATATGCCATGGCGTCATTACTAGTTTTGTTTCTTCAACAACATATAACATACTGTTCTTACTCCCTCTAAGCCAGTGGTTCTCAACCTTTTTTGGCCCGTGCTGCCCCCCCCCCCCCCTCTTCACCATATTTTCAGAACGTCATCCCCCCCCCCCCCCCCCCCTTTTCGTATTTCCTACCTAAAAATTTGGCCCGTGCCCCCCTTCACCATATCTTCAGAACGTCATTCCCCCCCCCCCTCTTTTCGTATTTCCTACCTAAAAATTCCCTCCTCCCGCCCCTACACAGTATACGTAATAATGGAAGCACATACTAAAACAAGTCTAGGCGTCCACATAAAATGTGATTTGTGGGTCTACTTACTTTATAAAATGAATTTTAGAAGGGTGAGACGTACAGAACCGTAAAGTATGAAAGGAAAAACAAGATCAAGTAATCGGTTCTTGTATTAACGCGATCTTGAAATGATCTTCATTCTCCCCCTCCCCCCTTGGAAACCCTAAAATTCCCCCACCGGTTAAGAACCACTGCTCTAAGCCATATGAACATTACATTAAATAAACTCTCTGCTTTGTTACATGTTCCCTGGCGTCATTACATGTCGCTCAGAAAGCAATGGCAAACTACTAAACGTAAACTTGCCAAGAAATCACAGCCAAAGAATGCTGGGGTTGACTGCCATGTCCTATAAAGGTTATGGAACTAACTTTCTTTAACCATAATTTTGAGATAATGGGTTGTAATTCATCTGTCACAAATATTCGGTTATGTTGTATATCTGTTGCAACCTACATTTTTGCCTTGTATTTAAGCTTACGTACATCTGTCACTCGTGTTCTCTTGCGTAATACATATTAAATAGCACATAGTTTCCCTCGTCTCCGATTTCCTTTGAAGAGCTACTAGACAATATTAACACACAAAGAAAGATGTGTCTGATAATATGATCTTCCTCCCAGAGACAGTCTTAGTCTGGTTGGTGATTGCGCCGTCTCAGTTGTAAAAAGACACCGTGTTTGTCTGCGGTAGAAGATACCGACAAAGCATTGGTGTCTTCAACTAATTATATGGTTGTGTTGTCTTCTGAAGTCTGAATAATCTATCGGCTGTCTTTTGTTTGGCTGTTAAGAACGTTAATTTGTTGAGTTTTCCCAACATTTGAGCCAGTCTGATGGCAATTGCAGTAAACAAGTTGCAGCAATTAAATTGGGAAATAAAGTGGGCAATTATAAATATATTAAGCCAGGAGTACGACAGAGATGTGTTTTGTCACCGGATCTGCTCTCTCTCTCTCTCTCTCTCTCTCTCTCTCTCTCTCTCTCTCTCTCTCTCTCTCTCTCTCTCTCTCTCTCTCTCTCTCTCTCTCTCTCTCTCTCTCTCTCTCTCAGGCTAGATTTTGAAACCTGTGGGATTGAGTGTGTATGGCTTGAGGTTAAACTTCAAAATTGCATACCCTTAGTAGTTGGCTATCTTTATCGAAACCCCAGTGGGGAAACATCTGGTATGAAAAATTCACCACTATATATTCATAGTCTTTTGTAATGCGAGAGAAATCATTCTGCTAGGAGACTTCAACATAGACACTAACAAATCAAACAAAACATGGGAAAACATAATAGAGTCATATAACTTCCAACAATTAGTCAAACAAGCCACTAGAATAACACAATCATCTGCAACACTTATAGATCATAACTACGTGTGCTGACAACACCACTGAATGTACTGTACATATGATTGATTGATTGATTGATTGATTTGGGAACCGACATCACAACATTCGGGACATTCCTATAAGCGCTCCGTCCCCATCCTCAGCAGCCAGCGAAGAGTTCCAACCTATTAATGGAATGAGCGATTACTTACTGGTTTGTTGCACGTGGTAGAAAAGAGGTATCAAAACTCCGAAACACAAACACATAAGTATAAAATATAGAAATTATAAAGAATTTCAATCAAGATGTCTTTTTACAAGATTTGTTCAACTCATCTCTGGACTATGTTTACCAGCTTCCTGACCTAGATGATGCGCTGGACCAGTGCACCTTTCTACGTGTATTTGATAAGCATGTTCCATTTAAGTAAGTTCGAGTTAAACATTACACTAAGTCCCCGTGGATCGCCCAGGAGGTAGTCGAAATTATGAGAGACCGGGACATGGCACATAAAAATAGAGATCTAACCACGTACTGTAGTCTGAGACACAAAGTTCAATATGTTATTCGAAAGGAAAAGATAAACGATTTTAAGAACTTAATAATAGATAAAACCAACACTAAAGATATATGGAAAGCAATTAATACCTTGACAAACAAACACAAGTCATCACAATCATTACCATCAAACCAGGTTACATGTGATCAATTCAGTAGTTTCTTTCAACCCGACATAAACCAATTGAAGGCTGCAATACCAGACTCTCCTCATGACATATCTTTATTATCATCATTTTGTGAGAACAAATGCTATACAGACATTCCCTCTAACATACCGCTAATGACGACCACTGAAGTATTTACTCATCTCAGTAACCTAAACAACAACAACTCATCAGGACTAGATGGAATCAGTAATCGGATCCTTCGCTACGCTGCACCGGCGAACCTGCGAGTCACTATTATATGTAATCAATGTCTCACCAAAGGTCACTTCCTATCAGCCTTTAAAATCGCCAAAGTGTATCGCCATTTAAAAAATGGGTCATTAGAAGATCGTCTCATGAGTAACTATAGGCCAATTTCCATATTATCCTCACTATATAACCCACTAGAAAAGCACATTCACAACACAACACTAGAACACTTACTTCACCACAAGCCAATAGTTGACAGTCAGAGTTTCGGCCAAAATATTCTTGTCATATGGCCCTAACAAACATGATAGAAAACTGGCATCAAAATATTAACAGCAATACTCTATGTGGAGCGGTGTTTAAAGACTTTGGAAACCCCGGGGAGGTTAACCCGGTCAACAAATGCCCGCTGAAGTCGGATGTGTCGGATTAACGGCGCAAGAACGCAGTTCTGCTTTAAACAGGCACAACGCAATCACGTCCGAAAAAGAAGGAAAAAAAACCTCCGTATGAATGCAGAAGAAGAGGAAGACTTTAGAAAAGCCTTCGATATGATAGATCAAACTATTCTAATAAAAAAAAAAAAACTAGAAACAATTAAAGTAAGCTTTAATATAGTGACATTAATAAAATGATTTTTATTAGACAGAAAACAAGTAATAGCACACAATAAATCTTTATCTCAAGCCATTACCATTAATATTGGAGTACCTCAGGAGTCTATACTTGGCCCCCTGTTATTTGCCATTTATATAAATGATCTTCCCTTACACATTTTGTCGTCCTGCGATCTATTTGCAGACGACTGCACAGTATATATAAACGCTATTGATTGTAATATGCTATAATCATCCTTGCAACAGGATATAAATAGTGTAGTTAAATGGAGTCATGCAAACTGCATGCAAATTAACATTTCTAAAACATAAACTGTTAATAGCAACCAGGCAAAGACTCCACAGTCTAAACTCGCAGAGAACTCTTCAGCTGCACATTGGTAGCACGCCTGTAGAAAGTGTAACCGAGCACAAGGCACTGGGTCTTGTCATAGATCAAAATCTAACCTTTAACTCACATTAACTCTCGTTAAACAAATAGCCAAAAAAGTATACCAACTTGCCAAAATTAAAAATGTCCTTGACGAAAACACAAGAAATATAATCTATACTTCCCATATACAAACACATATTGATTATTACTCTACAATCTGGGATGGATCCTCTAAATCAATAACAAAACGCCTTTATTCACTCCAGAAAAGAGCAGTGCGTTTAATTAATGGTGAAAAGCTTACCGACAACACACAACACGACTAAACTAATTCACAAAATCCTATTTCAAAATTCTCCAAGCTACCTTTGGCCATTGTTTAAATATAACGCAAGACATAACGAACTACTAAATATACTTCATGTCTCTAAACCTAGGATAGACTTATATAAAACAGCTTAGCATACTCTGCCACTCAGTTGTGGAACAATCTTCCACAAGAAATCAAAGACACCACCAATCATTATACATACATTCGCAACCTGTTTGAATACTACCTCAGTACAAACTACATTCCTCTGTAACAGTGGTTCTCAACCGGTGGGGAGGAATTTTAGGGTTTCCAAGGGGGGAGGGGGAGAATGAAGATCATTTCAAGATCGCGTTAATACAAGAACCGATTACTTGATATTGCTGTTTTCTTCATACTTTACAGTTATGCACGTCTCATCCTTCTAAAATTCATTTTATAAAGTAAGTAGACCCACAAATCACGTTTTATGTGGATGTCTAGACCTGTTTTAACATCTGTGGCTAAGGGCTTGCGAACGCGGTTTGTAAGCCCGAATACCCAGGTTCGAAACACGGCGATGCCGGTTTTTTCGAAAAAGGTATAGGGGCCGGTCGTTCAGAAAGCAATGGCAAACTACTGAACGTAACACTTGCCTAGTACATCAACAGCAGCTGAAAATGCTGGTGTTGACTGCAACGTCCCGTAAGGGATACGCAACACAATTTTTTTTTTAACGTATACTGTGTAAAGTGGGGGGGGGGGATTTTTAGGTAGGAAATATGAAAGGGGGAATGACGGTCTGAAAATATGGTGAAGGGGGCCACGGGCCAAAAAAGGTTGAGAACCACTGCTCTATAAACAAACAAAAAAACATCAAAAAAGACAATAATAAGAGTAAATTATCTCAAACGACAACTAGCCAAAAAAAATCCCATATGTATGGCACATTACACCTTCCTTAGGTATTTATAATGCCCATGTTAAACATTGCCTAAGTGAGTCATGTATTATTGATTAATTTTCATGTGTTTTAATGCTTATTGTTCTTTGTTGTCAAAGATTAGCTTCATAAGTGATGTTGAATGAAAGAATGTATGAGAGGAAATAGAGAAGAAGGGCAGAATGTCAGACGGGCCTGCGTGCCCAATTCTTAACCCTTTGAAAATACAGATTTTTCGTTCGTTCGTTCGTTTGTTCTCTCTAGCCAAGTAATAATGAGAGAGATAAAAGATTAGCCAGAAATACAAATATACGTATTTAGGTATTAAACAATCTATGGTATACAGATGATGATTGTGCTATAAATAATCTACGCTATGCAGATGATACAATGTTGGTGACGGAAAACCGTACAGATCTTCAAAAATTGTTGGAGACTGTAGTAACACAGCGTGCACACACAAAAAGTACTGTCCTTCAATATCAAGAAAACAGAAACAATGGTGATGTCAAAGAAAAAGGTGACTCCAAATTGTGAGATATAGATAGAAAAGAAAAACACATTTGATAAATTTACATGCATGGGGACAAGTATAACATCAGATGGAAGATGCACAACAGCGATTAAGAGCAGAATAAGACAAGCAAAAGCTGGTAAAATAGTTTACTTTATGTTTTGTTTCTCATCTGGGTATGTTTTGTTCAATTTATGATAAAACAGGATTTTCTGTCACCTGCGTATTTGGCATCCCTGATATTCATTCATCATGTGCCATGCCGGTAAATATCAGTGTCATGATTCGCCATCTGACACTTTCACCACAGTCATGGATCAGCTTTGTGTTCTTGTCTCCACCATACTACCTGGCCACGCCATAAAGGTGTTTACTTTTCTGCCTTCCCCTTGTTTTTTCCCCCCCTAAATCTTGTCAGTTGTCACCAAGTTCTCCAATTTATTTCTTCCCATAACGTGCCCCCCCCCCCCCCCCCACCCTTACCCTCCCCCCCCCCCCAAAAAAAATAAAATTACTGCCTACGTCTAATATCTCTGACCAGTTTACAGTTTTCATTTGTCTCTTGTAGGACTTGGTCACTGGTTTTTCTATCTGTCCATGGTATTCTTTGCTGTTTCCTCAAAAAAAAACAAAAAACAACCACATCTCCTAGATCAGTGGTTCTCAACATTTTTTGGCCCATGCACCCCTCCACCATATGTTCAGAACGGCATCGCCCCTTATTATTTCCTCGCAATAAATCCCCCCTTCCCCCGCCCCTACACAGTATACGTAAGAATGGAAGATAAATTTAATAACACATACTAGAACACGTCTAGACGTCTACATAAAATGTGATTTGCGGGTCTACTTATGCTATAAAATGAATTTCAGAAGGGCGGAAGTACAGAACCGTATAGTATGGAGGGAAAAACAGTATCAAGTACTCGGTTTTTGTATCAACGTGATCTTGAAATAATCTTAATTTCTCCCCCCTCCTCGGAAACCCTAAAATTCACCCTTGGGGAGGGGGGGGGAGAGAGAGAGAGAGAGAGAGAGAGAGAGAGAGAGAGAGAGAGAGAGAGAGAGAGAGAGAGAGAGAGAGAGAGAGAGAAAATTCCCGACCGGTTTAGAACCACTGTTCTAGATTATTCTCAGCTTGTCTGATCATCGTCCACGTTTCACATCCAGACAAAAGTACAGGTTCTATGTCATAGAATATCGGACATAACTGGGTCATTTGTTTTTTCCCCCTATGTATTTGGTTTACTGGTTGCCACGCGGGAGTGCCGGGTAATGAACAGGCTGATAGGCTGGCAGGGAATGCACCTCTTGGTGGTAGATTACCAGTGGAAAAGGGAGAGGTGGTCGAGGGCCTGTGGGACAGTGTGGAGAAGGCCGAGGAACAGATTGAGAACCCGTATGTGGGAAGCATGATATTGCGTGGTTTTGGAAGAATCTCAAAACTGAGAGGGAAGACCAGGAGAGCTGCCAATCAGATAACGGTGGGAACGATTAGTAGTATGACTCTTCGCTGGCTGTTAAACGACGGGAAGGAGCGCGTATGGAAATGTCCTGAGTCCAGTGATGTCGGTTCTTAGCTCAACTCAACTCAACTGGTTCACTGATTGACGAAACAGGTTAGATGAACTTTGTTCTCACCGCGAGACGTAGGAACCATGTTCAGTGTTTTTCCAGGCTCGTTAGTTAGTTAGTTAGTTAGTTATCAGTTGGGGTATCTTCGTTGCACTCCGGACATGTCCATAGGTGCTCAGATCCTCTCCCCAGCATATGCATCAGCGTCCGGTGGCTAATAGTGCCAGTTCTGTGTTGGTTGACGAGGCGCTTTGTTTTCCCGATGTACCTCTCGCGTCTGGCTGTGCCGATTCTTACTCCCAAGTCTTTCATCCTGGAAAGCGATGTGGAATCACTGGCGTCAAAATCCTCTGTTCTCGCCATATCTTTAAGGGCGTTAATAACATCGGCACGATCCATGGGCTGGCCATCTACAGGGGGTGCAGAGCCAGCCAATTTATCAGCTCGTTCATTTCCCTCGACTCCCGCATGTCCCGGGACGAAGATGAAGGTGACTTTGCGGACAACAGACTTCCGCAGCGACTCAGTCCACTGTCTACGTACAGATCCAGCTTCGACCTTCTGAATCATGCTCATTGAATCACTTAGTACACACACGTTGGTATAATGCTGTGATTCCAGCCATATGAAAGCCTGTGTAACTGCCATCACCTCCATCGTCATGCTGCTCGTGGTCATAGAGTGGGCACCACTGGATTCTTGAACGGTTCGGCCCGCTCAACGGGCTGTAAATGCCCATGCACATCTCTGCTGCTTTACCACAGATCCATCTGTATAGATGAGCACTTCGGGGCTATCTGAGTGATCATAGATGAGCGCGTTAACCTCTGCATTGACAGCGGCAGGGTTCTGCTCTCTGCACCGTCTGTCGAGTGTGATAATGCAGGAGAAGGTACACTTAAAAGCTGGAGGCACCGGCACCCATTCCTTGCCGGGGTTGATACTGGTAAGACTGCAGACCTGTCCGACGACATCTTCCGCCCGACCCATCCATGATTTGCCCCTCTTTAGCCTGTCACCCTTTTCTCTGAATACAGCGTCATTGCAGAGGGTGCTGCTCATCTGCACTTATTTTTAAGTATGCACGAGCTCTCAAGATCTTGATCCTGTGTTCCATTGTCGGGAAGTCAAGGAGGTATCTCATTGCTACACAGCTGGTGTCTCTCGTGCAGCCCAAAATGATGCGCATGGCTTCGTTTTGTACCTTTTCAAGTCTTCCAATCTGTGTAGGGCAGACAGTGAGGATGGCCAGGGCATACTCGATGCGTGAAAGCACAAGTCCTTGGAACAGAAGTAATAGCAGTCTTTGCTCGATATTGGCAGTCGCCATGACTCTCATTGCTGCCAAACCTTTTCGAGCCTTCGTTATGACATAATCGACATGATCTCTGAAGGACAGGCTACGATCAAGCCTCACGCCAAGGTATGTCATTGACTGGGTTCTACTCAGAATGCTCCCATCCATTCTTACTGCCGGCAGGTCTGTTTTCACAATATGGTTGTTTAGTGAGAACCATGTAACCGTTGCCTTTGCAGGGTTGACAAGGGCATCGGCATCAGCACACCATGAGGAAATTCGATCTAGTTCGCCCTGCATATAGTTGGCAACCGCCTGTCTATCTCGACCCTGTCGATACACGAGGATGTCGTCAACGAATGATAGAGTCCTACCCCTCTCATCCAACTGTTGTTCAGTGATCGGCACCGTATACACGTTGAATAGTACTGGTGACAGTGGTGAACCCTGCGGCAATCCTGGACATATCGTTATCGGCTCAGAAGACCAACTCCCGCATCTTAGCACCACCTTCCTTTGGAGTAGAACTGCAGCTATCCATCGTACAAGGTGAGGGTGCACTTTCAGTCTGAGGAGGGTTTGCATCAAGTGCTCGAAAGATACTCTGTTATATGCGTCCTCTAAGTCTATGGCGGCCGCACATGTCTCTTCTCTGACCTGAAATCCTTCGTAAACATCTTGAGCAAAGACCGCCGCATTCAGCCATGACTCTTTGTTGCGTCTGTATCCTCCAAGTGTGGGCGGGAAGCAGCCGAGCTGTTCCAAGTCCCAAGCAAGTCTGTGTGCTACAATTTTCTCCAGTAGCTTGCCAACAGTATTCTGCATCGTAATGATTCTGTAGCCGCTTATCTTGGAGTGGTCTTTGTTCGGTTTTGGCAGCGGCAGCAAGTAGCTATGTAGCCATTCTTCTTTGACCTGACCCCTCTGGATACTGGTGTTGAATTCTCTGGCCAGTTCTTCCATGTCATCATCTGATATCACCATTAGGTCACCATATCGGATGCCGTCTGGGCCTGGGGCGGTGTTAGGTGATTTCTTGAGCATCGCACGCAATATCTCAACTGTGATTGTCCATTCTTCGTCTGTCCCGACCCCCTCGCACAACTGAGAGAGTGTTGTTGTGGTCCTCTGTCTGGCGGGCTCGTCTTTCTGGTCAGTCTGTTCTATGTAGCGTGCAAGAAGGGCCTTACCTTTATCCGCATCCGACTTTTTCCATGCGAGGTCTGTGCCTTGAAAGTCTGGAATACCCCTACGTTGTGCAGCACCGTTCATGCTCTCGTGGAGGCGCCAGAATGTCGTAAGAGATTGCTCGGAGCACACCTTCCTGCAGAACTCGTCCCATTTGTCGGCCTTGGCCTGTTTGGCGCAGGATTTGAATAAAGTCGTCGTCCTAACGACCTCAGTCTTCAGGTTCGCCAACTCATCCTGTGGCATGTTAGCCTTTCTGGCCTTTTGCCAGTCTTTGACAGCTTGCCTCTTTCCCAGCCACACCTTCTCGACCTCTCCATTCCACCATGGTGGCTGCAGCCATCTTTCTTGTCTCCTACGGGAGGAAGTTAGTTTCCTTCTTCTGATCTTGCTTATGGCGTCTTGACCAGTGGTGTCGTACGGGAAGGCATTGGTCTTGTTTCTTTGACTCATGGCCCCGTCTTTCTTGATCAGGATGACACAAGGGTAGTGGTCACTATCGTGGTATCCCAGTGTGCCCCACCGGCACCTTGGTGCGATGGTGGGCGACACCAGAGCCAAGTCAATGATGCTGTCAGAGTCGGCTGGTCGAATGGCCATTCTAGTGACCTTCCCATCATTCAGACAGATTAGGGCAGCAGATGCCAGGGCGTCCTCCAAATCTTCTCCCTGTCTATTGGTGATGCAATTCCCCCATTGACTGCCTCTGGCATTGAAGTCCCCGCAGTAGATGATATGCCTTTCATCCATATCGAACAAACTCTGCCATTGTCGCACGTCGACCTTCCCATTTCGCGCATAGACGTTAACGATTACAAGCTGCACTGGTGTCATTATTCTTAATGCCTGCACTTGCAGGGCTTCGCTGTTCCAGGCGGACATATCGATCGGAGTTCGAGTTGCATTTTGATAATGGGTGTGTCTTTAAAGTCATAGTTGGTTGTTTGATTGATTTGCTTATTGGTTGAATACCTGATTTGTTGATTGAACGGTTAGATGATTGGATGATTGATTGGTTGCTTGCTTGCTTGGTTGATTGAGTAATTGCTTCATTTAATAGTTAGCTGGTTGGATGATTGATTGATTGCTTGCTTGGATGGTTCGTTAGCTAGCTGAATGATTGAGTGGTTGATTGATTGGTTGGATGGTTGATTGCGTGATTGCTTGATTTAATAGTTAGCTGGTTGGATGATTGATTGATTTATTGGTTGGGTCGTTGGCTGGCTGCTTAATTGAATGGTTGATTTATTGGCTAGTTTCGTGGTTACTCGAGTGTTTGCTTAATTGAGTAGTTAGCTGGTTGGATGGTTGGTTGATTGATTGGTTGGTTGCCAGGCTGATTGATTGAATGGTTAGTTATTGGCTGGTTGGATGGTCGACTGACTGATTGAATTGTTAGTGTGTTGGATGGCTAATTTAATGGTTAATTATTGGCTGGTTGATTGATTGATTAGTTAGTTGACCGCCTGGCCGGCTGATTGATTGAATGGTTAGTTGATTGGTCAGTAGTATAGATGATTGATCGATTGCTTGATTAGGTGATTTGCTGGTTGATTGGGTGGTCGGGAATCCACGGAAACATTCAGTTGAGATTTTGAAGTCGCGCGATCTGGCGTCCACTTTCTCGGGCACAGGAACCTGGTGTTGGTAGAGTCACATCAATATGTAACTAGGCCATGATCTCACCTGTTCCAGGCCTATGTTGTACGATCTCGCCTGTGCCAGGCCTATGTTGTACGATCTCACCTGTGCCAGGCCTATGTTGTACGATCTCACCCGTTCCAGGCCTTTGTTGTACGATCTCACCTGTGCCAGGCCTATGTTGTATTGCGCACACGACCTCACCTGTGCCAGGCCTATGTTGTACTGCACACACGATCTCACCTGTGCCAGGCCTATGTTGTACTGCACACACGACCTCACCTGTGCCAGGCCTATGTTGTACTGCACACACGACCTCACCTGTGCCAGGCCTATGTTGTACTGCACATACGATCTCACCTGTGCCAGGCCTATGTTGTACTGCACACACGACCTCACCTGTGCCAGGCCTATGTTGTACTGCACACACGACCTCACCTGTGCCAGGCCTATGTTGTACTGCACACACGATCTCACCTGTGCCAGGCCTATGTTGTACTGCACACACGATCTCACCTGTGCCAGGCCTATGTTGAACTGCACACACGACCTCACCTGTGCCAGGCCTATGTTGTACTGCACACACGATCTCACCTGTGCCAGGCCTATGTTGTACTGCACGCACGATCTCACCTGTGCCAGGCCTATGTTGTACTGCACGCACGATCTCACCTGTGCCAGGCCTATGTTGTACGACCTCACCTGTTCCAGGCCTATGTTGTACGATCTCACCTGTGCCAGGCCTATGTTGTACGACCTCACCTGTTCCAGGCCTATGTTGTACGATCTCACCTGTGCCAGGCCTATGTTGTACTGTACACACGACCTCACCTGTGCCAGGCCTATGTTGTACTGCACACACGACCTCACCTGTGCCAGGCCTATGTTGTACTGCACACACGACCTCACCTGTGCCAGGCCTATGTTGTATGATCTCACCTGTGTCAGGCCTATGTTGTACGATCTCGCCTGTGCCAGGCCTATGTTGTACTATTTCCTCCACGCGTTTTAGGCGTTTTACTGCCTGCAGACACTAATGCAACGTGCAGGGTGGAAACAAACACATTGATTAGAATTAGCCTTTGCAGAAAGGGATGCAATGATATTCTCACAAGAGGTTAAAAGGGTTCACGAGGCAGACGTGGCTTAGAACTTTTTAAATCAATACATACATTTTTGTCATTCAGTCGCATGTCCTTTGAAGAACCTCGCTCCCATAACAACATTCCGGAAACTTCTCGATCATGAGCAAGATGTCCCGCATCTGATACACCCATCTGAAGATCATCTGCCACATCCTGCACCCATCTTCGCTTTGGCCTTCTTCTTCCTCTCTTCCCGGGCGTATGCCCCTCCATGATTGTTCTATCCAAACTTTCATGGCGTTTTAAGTGACCAAAATATTTCAATTTTCTTTGGTTTATTGTCTTTAATAGCCAGCCTTCTTCAATATGCAGTTCTTGTAGTATGGATGCATTTGTTCTTTTCTATATCGAAGATATTCTTAGAACTCGTCTATAACATTTATATTCAAAGGCATTTATGTGCTGTTCAGCTTGGTTAGTAAGTGTCCAGATCTCACCGGCGTATGTTGCAATGGGAAAGATGCATGCTCTTAAAAATCTAATTGTTGTAGGTCTATCTGTCCCACGCCACAATTTATTCAGTTGTTATAGTCTTTGAAGAGCAATAGATATTCGTCTTTTTAATTTCTTTCATTGTGTCACCATTGTTGGTAATTAATGACCCAAGATATTTACAATTTTCCACCTCCAATTTTTCTTCATTAATATATATTTGATTACCTGAGGTCACAAAGGTTGAGAATCACCGTGATAGAGGTTACATCAGGCCACAAAGGTTGAGAATCATCGTAATAGAGATGACACGAAGTCACAAATGCTGAGAACCGTTCGTCTAGCGTTTAACGTAGATTTAGCAGTTGGTGACAATTCCGTGGACATCTGCCAAAATGTGAAAGAAAAATTGTGACGGGGAAAAAAATAGGTCTTCCTAAAGCCCCTACCAAGATAAGCCCTTCGGTCATGCGGTAACCAACGTCTTGGCTAACAAGTCCCAAACGTCCTGGTTTAAGCCTCGCCTTCACGTGGTTTGATCTGCGGGGCCGCGGAGAAGTAGAATTGGGGTTGCCCCTGGTGGGTTGGATGGTAGCGTGATGAATGGTGGCTGACAGAGCTTTTAGCGTGTGGGATAATAACGCGGGTCCACTCTCCAGGGATGACCAGACAAAACGTCATTTCCGGGAGACTGTTGCAGGGTGAGTTTACTGAATGCAGTAACTGACGAGTTCCATTAATGGATGCAATGTTCTCGCTGGCGGATTGCTTGTCTGGCTTGTGAATTCTCCATGCAACGTTCTCGCTGGTGGTTTGTCTGTCTGTCTTGTGAATTCTCCACGTAACGTTCTCGCTGGCTACTTGTCTGTCTTGTGAATTCTCCATACAACATTCTCGTTGACGGTTTGTCTATTTGTCTTGTGAATTCTCCATGCAACGTTCTTCCTGGTGGTTTGTTTGTCATAAGAATTCTTGATGCATTAGAGAACTACCCCAACCCACACAGAATTACTCCAACCCTAGAAGGAATTATTCCAATCAGCTGAGAACTACTCCAACCCATTAAGAACTACTACAACCCCACAGAGAGCTACTTCAACCCACAGAGAACTACTTAATCCCACAAAGAATTACACTAACCCTTAGAGAACTACTCCAACCCTTAGAGAACTACCCCAACCCACAGAGAACTACTTCAACGCCACAGAAAACTATTTCAACCTTTAGAGAACTACTCATCCCATAGAGAAGTACTCCAACCCTTAGAGAACTATTCCAACCCTTAGAGAACTACTCTAACCCCACAGACCACAGTCCAACCTACTTCATTCCACTAGTTCATACTAGTTCCACTAGTACTTCATAACTACTTCATTCCACATAGAACTACTCCAACAAACAGGGAACTACTCCGACCCCACAGAGAACTAATCCAACTTAGAGTGAATTACTCCAGCCCACATGGAAATACTCCAACCTACAGATAATAGCTCCAACCCACAGACAACAGCTCCAACCCACAAACAACTACTCCAACCCCACAGAGAACTACTCCAGCCCCACATAGAACTACTCCAACCCACTAGGAACTACTCCAACCCGCTGAGAACAACTCCTACAAGATGAGAACCACTCTGGCAACCTAACAAGTCTGAATACTAAACTGGGGAATTCGCCCTGAAGGTGAAAGGCACAAATATCAGGCTCTGTGATCTGCCTGTCAGTATAGGGACCCTATTTCCGGACTGCCTATGTCGACTGCCTCCCCGGATGTCTTGTCGCCTCATGTTGATTGTCTGTATCCTGTGCGCGGTGAAGAACGAAATTCACAAATTAAAATTTCCCAACTTGAGGCAGCGGACACAAAATTGTGACAGATGAATGTAAGAGAGAATAGAGAGATGAGGCTGGGGGTAATGAGGTGTGGGGGTTTGTGTGTGAGTGGATGGGTGGGTCGTGGTCGTTTGTGAGGTTATCTGTGTGGGTTTGTGTATGGGTGTGAGAGTGTGTGTGTGTGTGTGTGTATGTGTGTGGAGGAGGGTATTGGCGGTTGGGGTGTCATTTGTGAGGTTACCTGTGTGGGAATGGGTGATTATGGGTGTACCATTGTTGTATGTGTGGCTGGGTGGGTATGTTGTTGGATGTTGTTTGTGGGTGCACCGTTGTGTGTGGGTGTTTGTGTGTGGGTGAGTGTACAGTTGTGTTCATATGTTAACACGTGTATAGTTGTACGGTTGTGATGTTATGCTACCCCGAGTGTATTTTGTTATTTCTTTAGTGTATGTTATGTGTATGTTGTTTGTGTGTGTGGAGGTACCGTTGTTATTGTATGTATGTAGTTGTATGTGTGTGTACGGTTGTGTTATTGTGTGTGTGTGTGTGTGTGTGTGTGTGTGTGACTGGGTCGTTGGGTGAGTGTAAACAGTAATGCAGTTAAAAATCCTTGTCCACACCCGTAGGTACATGGGAGTGAGTAAAGAAAAGGAACTCTTTCATACGCCGCATGACGGATTGGGCATCCGGTGTAAAACACATGCATCGAACAAACGAACGAACAAACGAACGAACTTTATTTTAAAAGGGTAACAAATTGGGCACGCAGGCCCGTCTTACAAGATAATCAATACTATTCAATACTATTAGATATACGGATGATGCAGTATTGATTGCAGACAATGAGCAGGATCTGCAACATTTAGTAGGTGCGGTTGTTGCACACAGTGAGCAACTAGGGTTAGAATTACATTGTAAGAAGACACAGGTTATGGTCGTCACTAGGAAGATGGAAATACCACAATGTAATATACAAGTAAATGTGAATATGCTTAAACAAGTGAATCGGTACAGTTATCTTAGAACAGTCATAACATCTGATGGGAGATGCCTTGAAGAGAATAGAACAAGAATTGTCATGGCGAAGGTAGCTTTTTGCAGGATGGAAAACAAACTGCCTAATAAAAAGATGTCAATCGAAACGAGAAAAAGAGTGTTGAGGTGCTACATAGAACCTATACTTGTGTATGGATGTGAAACGTTGACAATGAGCAGACGAGCTAAGAAACATCTGATGTCTGTGGAAATGTGGTTTCTGAGGACAATACAAAGAATACCAGGGTCAGACAGAAAAACCAATGACAAAATCCTACAAGAAACAAATGAAAACCGTAAACTGATTAGAGAAATTAGACACAGACGGTCAATTTTGTTGGGTCACGCTATGAGAAGAAATAAATCGGAGAACTTCATGACAATTGGCAAGATTGAGAGCAAATAACAAAGGGAAGGCAGAGAAGTAAATACCTGGATGGCTTGGCCATGTGGCATAGCCGAGACAGAAACACTGAGCTTATCCACGACTCTGGTGATCGAGTGCGACGGCAAAACATGACCGACCACGCTTATCGGTATGGCACAGGATGATGATGACATTTAAAAAAAAATAAACTATATGTCACTCGAGGGGTGATGAGGTTCTTGTCCCAAGACATGTTTTGGTTCCGATGTAATCTTGGATTGACCTGGGATCCAGGACACTTTAACAATCCGCTGTGCCAGTTTAACACCAGGACCACAGGGCGGGCAGGCAAGCGTCTAATCATTCTACGAACGTGGATGAGTGAACAGCTGTATTATTCTTGTGCTGTTTGCGTGTGGTTGAGAACGAAAAAAAAAGAAAGAAAGAAAGATAAGAATAGGTTAAAGCCTTTGCTAAGTCTCGTCACTCCCCCAATCTCATCTCGTTATCTCATCTCATCATCTCATCTCATCATCTTATCTCATATCTTCATCTCGTCTCATCTCATTAAATCATATCTCATCATCTAATCATGTAATCTCATCATCTCATCTCATGTAATATAATCTCGTCATCTTATCTTCACATTGCATCACTGCATCACTTATGCTCTCATCTCGTTATCCCATCTTCTCTTCTCATAATCTAATCTCATCTTATCTTCTCATCATCTCATCTCATCTTCCCATCATCTCATCTCATCATCCAATCTCATCAACTGACCTCTTCTTCTAATCTCAACCACTCATCTCATCTCATCCCATCCCATCCTCTCATCTCATCATCTCATCCCATCCCATCCTCTCATCTCATCGTCTCATCTCGTCATTCCATCTCCTCTCCTCTTGTGTGGAGGTGAAGCATAAATAGAGGGAGAATGCCCGTTTATGGGTTTTATATATCGAGATTCCCATGGACAGACATGATCACAACACTACACGCCATAGCCTATTAGAAGAAGAAGAAGAAGAAGAAGAAGAAGAAGAAGAAGAAGAAGAAGAAGAAGAAGAAGAAGAAGAAGAAGAAGAAGAAGAAGAAGAAGAAGAAGAAAAAGACAATAAATAATACTTTACACGTCAGATGTTTAAATAAAAACGTGGAACTCCGTTTTAAAAATCCGTGTACAATGAAAATCTCCCATCTCCAATCTTCATACTTTGACAACTAATAAGTCGATAATTTCAATCGTTAAACTTTCCTTTCATCTTTTTACCGTGTTCTGTAAACTGACTATCTCTATAAGGTCCATCTAGCGCTGGGGATCGCCTTTTCCTTCTCGCCATCCCCCGCCCCTCGGCTTTATTTGCTTCGGATTCTTCTATCAATTTCGAGAATCCATACTTGTGGGTGTTTCCATTCACACGGTTCATCTCCTTCTCCCATTTTGTGGTGTTTTGAGAGTACTGATGCCAGAAATATGGGCTAGAGTCGACTTGGTGAGTAGAGATTGTCTCAGGGAGGTTCAAAGTTCACATATAAGGAGGAACTCGAGATTTTACGTGTGGAGGATCGGAATGTGGAGAAAGAACTGTGAGAAGTGGGGGATTTTGTGTGGAGTTGTTGGCTAACGTGTGAGGGAGACAGTTGTGTCAATTTGCTGTGTATGTTAGTATGGTAAGTCAAATGTGTTTTTCTCAATGGCAACATATGTTTGTTAGTTCGTGTTGACAGTAATTTCCATTAAAAATTAATTCCTTACCTCCTCCTCTTCCCCATTCTTCTTCTTCTTCTTCTTCTTCTTCTTCTTCTTCTTCTTCTTCTTCTTCTTCTTCTTCTTCTTCTTCTTCTTCTTCTTCTTCTGTCCACGCAAGAAGTACTGTTGTTATTGTTACTACTACTACTACTACTACTACTACTACTACTACTACTACTACTACTACTACTACTACTACTACTGCTGCTACTACTACTACTACTACTACTACTACTACTACTACTACTACTACTACTACTACTACTACTACTACTACTACTACTACTACTACAACTACTAATGCTGCTGCTGCTGATACTGCTACTACTACTACTAATACTAATAAAAGCATGGAGCCTTTCTCTCGAGAAAGTTGACAGTTTGAATCTCCTTGAAGCCTACGAAGGTAGCATGTGTACAGTTATGTCCGCTTATACTAGATTACTATAAAACAGTCCGGTCATCATCATCATCATCATCATCATCATCATCATCATCATGTGCTGTGCCACAGATCTCGATCTATTGATTGCAATGCCCCATGCCACTGTCTTACACCATCTAATATTTTATTATTCTGACATTTACCGCCGATATTTCCAGTTGTCGAAACAATGTTTTCCCCTAGTGAACTTGAATAAGAAAGACAGGATTGTACGATTTATTGCCTGGCATATTTCGCTGCATCTCGTCATGTACATACTGCAGTAACCACACAACATGAATGAACGAACGAACGAACGCACGAAAATCTTTATTTTCCAAGGGTTAAGAATTGGGCACGCAGACCCGTCTGACATTCTGCCCTTCTTCTCTATTTCCTCTCATACATTCTTTCATTCAACATCTCTTATGAAGCAATTCTTTGACAACAAAATAACAATAAGCATTAAAACGAATGAAAAATAATCAATAATACATGACTCGTTGAGGCAATGTTAACACGGGCATTGTAAATACCCAAAGTGGTAGTGGTTACAAGAAGTAAAGTAGCTATATAAATATTTCAAGCTGAAATACACACGTATTCACACAGTAATTTAAATTTTCTACCATATACACCGTGTCTTCTATACTTATATCATATCTATATATACAGCACCATATCTTCTATACTTATATCATATCTATATATATATATATATATATATATATATATATATATATATATATATATATATATATATATATATATATATATATATATACAGCACCATGTCTTCTATACTTATATCATATCTATATATATATATATATATATACAGCACCATGTCTTCTATACTTATATCATATCTATATATATACAGCACCATGTCTTCTATACTTATATCATATCTATATATACAATACCATGTCTTCTATACTTATATCATATCTATATATACAATACCATGTCTTCTATACTTATATCATATCTATATATATATATATATATATATATATATATATATATATATATACAGCACCATGTCTTCTATACTTATATCATATATATATATATATATATATATATATATATATATATATATATATATATATATATATATATATATACAGCACCATGTACTTCTATACTTATATCATATCTATATATACAGCACCATGTCTTCTATACTTATATCATATCTATATATACAGCACCATGTCTTCTATACTTATATCATATCTATATATATACAGCACCATGTCTTCTATACTTATATCATATCTATATATACAATACCATGTCTTCTATACTTATATCATATCTATATATATATATATATATATATATATATATATATATATATATACAGCACCATGTCTTCTATACTTATATCATATCTATATATATATATATACAGCACCATGTCTTCTATACTTATATCATATCTATATATACAATACCATGTCTTCTATACTTATATCATATCTATATATACAATTGGGCACGCAGACCCGTCTGACATTCTGCCCTTCTTCTCTATTTCCTCTCATACATTCTTTCATTCAACATCTCTTATGAAGCAATTCTTTGACAACAAAATAACAATAAGCATTAAACTATTAAGAGAGGTGTTAGGCAGGGATGTGTAATGTCTCCAGATCTTTTTTCCTTATACAGTGAAAATATTTTCAGAAATGTAGAAGACCTAAATGGAATCAGCATTGGAGGACGAAACATCAATAACATTAGATATGCAGATGATACAGTATTGATTGCAGACAATGCACAGGATCTGCAACAATTAGTAGACGCTGTGGTTGTACACAGTGAGCAGCTGGGGTTGGAATTAAATTGTAGGAAGACACAGGTTATGGTCGTCACTAGGAAGAACGAAGTACCACAATGTAATATACAAGTAAATGGGAATATTCTTCAACAAGTGAATCGGTTCAATTATCTCGGAACAGTCATAACATCTGATGGCAGATGCCTTGAAGAGATTAGAACAAGAATCGCCATTGCGAAAGTAGCCTTTAGTAAGATGAAAAACATTCTGACCAATAAAATGATGTCAATTGAAACGAGAAAAAGAGTGTTGAGGGGATACATAGAGCCTGTTCTTTTGTATGGATGTGAAACTTGGACAATATGCAGTCAAGCTGAAAAACATCTGATGGCTGCAGAAATGTGGTTTCTGAGGAAAATGCAAAGAATACCATGGACAGATAGAAAAACCAATGACCAAGTACTACAAGAGACAAATGAAAATCGTAGATTTATTAGAGAAATTAGACGTAGACAGTCAAAATTTTTTGGGCATGTTATGAGAAGAAATGGACTGGAGAACTTGGTGACAGCTGGCAAGATCGAGGGGAACAGACCAAGAGGAAGACCGAGATGAAAATACCTGGATGGCTTGGCCACATGGCATGGACGAGACAGGAACACTGAGCTGATCCACGACTCTGGTGATCGAGTGAAATGGCGAATCATGACCGCCCACGCTTTCCGGCATGGCACATGATTGATTGATATATACAATACCATGTCTTCTATACTTATATCATATCTATATATACAGCACCATGTCTTATATACTTATATCATATCTTTATATACAATACCATGTCTTCTATACTTATATCATATCTATATATACAGCACCATGTCTTCTATACTTATATCATATCTATATATACAATACCATGTCTTCTATACTTATATCATATCTATATATACACAATACCATGTCTTCTATACTTATATCATATCTATATATACAGCACCATGTCTTCTATACTTATATCATATCTATATATACAACACCATGTCTTCTATACTTATATCATATCTATATATACAACACAATGTCTTCTATACTTATATCATATCTATATATACAATACCATGTCTTCTATACTTATATCATATCTATATATACAGCACCATGTCTTCTATACTTATATCATATCTATATATACAATACCATGTCTTCTATACTTATATCATATCTATATCTATAAAACAGAGTGTATGTGACTTTGTTTGTTTGTATTGGATGGGTTCGATAACGGTACATCCGATTGAGATGAAATTTTCTACACGTCTTCCTTTCATTCCTGTGTAACCGACTATAATAGTTTCTTAGTGTAAAATCTTCTACTTATTTAATAACATTTACTTTTTCATTTTTCATTATATAATTTCTATATAGCAGGGGGACTTCACTCTAGAAAAGTTATTTCAAGGGGCATAACTTTTAATAACATTTCTATATACTTTATAGTCATATTGTTGGACTTACTTGAACTATTTTTAAACTCTTTGTCTATAGTTATTTTCAGGCATATGAGTTATAATAAATAATGATATAATCTTTAAGGCATTTTCAAAGTTTTCATAAAAATAATGCATAATGCATAACATTGTAACCCATCTTTTTCTGCTTAAAGAACTTATCAACTGTCATGTCGGTGATTAAAAACAGTTTTCATTAAAAATAATGAATGGTGTGTGGAAGGACATTCTTTTAAGTTACTGTGCCCTAGGAGCTGGGCGAACCACGCCTGGTCAGATAGATAGACAGACAGACAGATAGTCGGGAACGTAAGCTTATTTGACTACTTATATGAATTAAATGACATGCTCCCCACCAGGGACTGGGTGAAGCCGGGCCGGGTCAGACAGACAGACAGATAGTCAGACAGACAGTCGGGAACGGGAGAGCTTATATGACTACGTATATGAATTAAATGAGATGCTCCCCACCAGGGACTGGGTGAAGCCGGGCCGGGACAGACAGACAGACAGACAGACAAACAAGCAGGCAGACAGACTGATAGATAGATAGATTCCCCTCCAGGGCCTGGGCGAAGCCGGGCCGGGTCAGCTAGTATCTATATATACAGCACCATGTCTTCTATACTTATATCATATCTATATATACAACACCATGTCTTCTATACTTATATCATATCTATATATACAACACCATGTCTTCTATACTTATATCATATCTATATATACAACACCATGTCTTCTATACTTATATCATATCTATATATACAATACCATGTCTTCTATACTTATACCCATTCTATATGTTCACTGTTTAATCTTATCCATGAATAGAGAGACTCCGATTTGCTGTGTGGTAAAAACACACACATACATGCACACATGCACACATATACACGCATGCACAATCATATACGCATATCACATATTGACACAGTTACACACATACATACACACATTCATACTCACATTCACACATATACGCATATACACACATATACACACATATACACACATACACAAATACACACATATACGCATATACACACATACACAAATACACCTACACATAAACACACATACACACACACAAACACACACATACACTCACAAACACAAACACATACACACATATAAACGTTCACACATAGACACACAAATACACACATACCCACACCCAACCAACCACCCACACACACACACCCACACCCAACCAACCACCCACACACACACACACACACACACCCACACACTCACACGTCTAGTCACATACTCGCTGCCTGACATAATCACTAACACTAATATGAAGAAACACCCTCACTTCACTCACACATACACTGGCGATTATCGCGAGCAGCGTCACAAAAATGGGCAAACAAATTGGGACAACATGGGAAGACATAGCAAAAATGAAAGGAAAAAAAAATGGTGAAAATGAAAAAAAAAGAAAGTATGTTTTACATATACATTTTGTAACGTAAAAATTAGTGATGCAATTCAATAAAATAATTTCTAAAATTAACATAAACATGATGAAATAAGCAGTACATATAGTACATGTTAAATACAAGCCGCAGTACAAATGATAATATATAAGAAGAGGATAGAGAAAAAAAATATGGAATTGCATGTCACATGACATGCGTGCGCTCAACTCTCTCTCTCTCTCTCTCTCTCTCTCTCTCTCTCTCTCTCTCTCTCTCTCTCTCTCTCTCTCTCTCATTGTCTCTATCTCTCACTCTCTCTCTCACCCACACTCACTCTCTATTACTCTCTCTCTCTCTCTCTCACAGACAGACACACATACACACACTCTCTCTCTCTCTCTCTCTCTCTCTCTCTCTCTCTCTCTCTCTCTCTCTCTCTTTATTTATTTATTTTTTTCTTTCACACACACTAACTCTCTCATTGTCTCACTCTCTCTCTCTCTCATTGTCTCTATCTCTCATACTCTCTCTCTCACCCACACTCACTCTCTATTACACTCTCTCGCACACACACAGACAGACACACATACACACTCTCTCTCTCTCTCTCTCTCTCTCTCTCTCTCTCTCTTTATTTATTTTTTTCTTTCACAAACACTAACTCTCTCATTGTCTCTCTCTCTCTCTCTCTCTCTCTCTCTCTCTCTCTCTCTCTCTCTCTCTCTCTCTCTCTCTCTCTCTCATTGTCTCTATCTCTCACACTCTCTCTAACCCACACTCACTCTCTATTACTCTCTCTCTCTCTCACACAGACAGACACACATACACACACACTCTCTCTCACCCACACTCACTCTCTATTACTCTCTCTCTCTCTCACACAGACAGACACACATACACACACACTCTCTCTCTCTCTCTCACTCTTACTCTGTCACTCACTCACTCACGTACACACACAGAGTGAAAAATTATACCAGTAGGTGACTTATGGAGGCATATAGTCAAGAGCGAGAGAGAGAGAGAGAGAGAGAGAGAGAGAGACGGATAGACAGATGGAGGTACGGAGGATGTGTTTGATATATGGAAAAATGGACAAAAAGGAAGACGAAACTGACTAATGGACATATAGATAAAGAGACTGACAAACGGGTCTGCTGGTCTAGATTGACAGATAAACAGACAGGCAGGTAAGCAATGTCTGATTAATGGATGGATCGATGGATGAATGGATGGATGGATGCATGGATGGATGGATGCATGGATGGAAGAATGGACGGATGCATGCATGGGCGGTTGGTTGGTTGGAAGGATGGATAAATGGATGGATGGGTGGATGGAAGGATAGATGGGTGGATGGATGGATGCGCGCATGGACGGACTGACGGACGGACTTTTAAAAAAAGGAAATCCATCCATCTCATCCATCCATTCATCCATCGATCCATCCATTAAATCAGACATTGCTTACCTGCCTGTCTGTTTATCTGTCAATCTAGACCAGCAGACCCGTTTGTCAGTCTCCTTTATCTATATGTCCATTAGTCAGTTCGTCTTCCTTTTTGTCCATTTTCCATATATCAAACACATCCTCCGTACCTCCATCTGTCTATCCGTCTCTCTCTCTCTCTCTCTCTCTCTCTCTCTCTCTCTCTCTCTCTCTCTCTCTCTCTCTCTCTCTCTCTCTCTCTCTCTCTCGCTCTTGACTATATGCCTCCATAAGTCACCTACTGGTATAATTTTTTCACTCTGTGTGTGTACGTGAGTGAGTGAGTGACAGAGGTAAGAGTGAGAGAAGAGAGAGAGAGTGTGTGTGTATGTGTGTCTGTCTGTGTGAGAGAGAGAGAGAGTAATAGAGAGTGAGTGTGGGTGAGAGAGAGTGTGTGTGTATGTGTGTCTGTCTGTGTGAGATGAGAGAGGAGAGTAATAGAGAGTGAGTGTGGGTTAGAGAGAGTGTGAGAGATAGAGACAATGAGAGAGAGAGAGAGAGAGAGAGAGAGAGAGAGAGACAATGAGAGAGTTAGTGTTTGTGAAAGAAAAAAATAAATAAAGAGAGAGAGAGAGAGAGAGAGAGAGAGAGAGAGAGAGAGAGTGTGTATGTGTGTCTGTTCTGTGTGTGTGTGTGCGAGAGAGTGTAATAGAGAGTGAGTGTGGGGTGAGAGAGAGAGAGTATGAGAGATAGAGACAATGAGAGAGGAGAGAGAGAGTGAGGACAATGAGAGAGTTAGTGTGTGTGAAAGAAAAAAATAAATAAATAAAGAGAGAGAGAGAGAGAGAGAGAGAGAGTGTGTGTATGTGTGTCTGTCTGTGAGAGAGAGAGAGAGAGAGAGAGAGTAATAGAGAGTGAGTGTGGGTGAGAGAGAGAGTGAGAGATAGAGACAATGAGAGAGAGAGAGAGAGAGAGAGAGAGAGAGGAGAGAGAGAGAGAGAGTTGAGGCGCACGCATGTCATGTGACATGCAATTTCCATATTTTTTTTCTCTATCCTCTTCTATATATTATCATTTGTACTGCGGCTTGTATTTAACATGTACTATATGTACTGCTTATTTCATCATGTTTATGTAATTTTAGAAATTATTTTATTGAATTGCATCACTAATTTTTACGTTACAAAATGTATATGTAAAACATACTTTCTTTTTTTTTCATTTTCACCATTTTTTTTTCCTTTCATTTTTGCTATGTCTTCCCATGTTGTCCCAATTTGTTTTGCCCATTTTTGTGACGCTGCTCGCGATAATCGCCAGTGTATGTGTGAGTGAAGTGAGGGTGTTTCTTCATATTAGTGTTAGTGATTATGTCAGGCAGCGAGTATGTGACTAGACGTGTGAGTGTGTGTGTGTGTGTGTGTGTGTGTGTGTGTGGGTGGTTGGTTGGGTGTGGGTGTGTGTGTGTGGGTGGTTGGTTGGGTGTGGGTATGTGTGTATTTGTGTGTCTATGTGTGAACGTTTATATGTGTGTATGTGTTTGTGTTTGTGAGTGTATGTGTGTGTTTGTGTGTGTGTATGTGTGTTTATGTGTAGGTGTATTTGTGTATGTGTGTATATGCGTATATGTGTGTATTTGTGTATGTGTGTATATGTGTGTATATGTGTGTATATGCGTATATGTGTGAATGTGAGTATGAATGTGTGTATGTATGTGTGTAACTGTGTCAATATGTGATATGCGTATATGATTGTGCATGCGTGTATATGTGTGCATGTATGTGTGTGTTTTTACCACACAGCAAATCGGAGTCTCTCTATTCATGGATAAGATTAAACAGTGAACATATAGAATGGGTATAAGTATAGAAGACATGGTATTGTATATATAGATATGATATAAGTATAGAAGACATGGTGTTGTATATATAGATATGATATAAGTATAGAAGACATGGTGTTGTATATATAGATATGATATAAGTATAGAAGACATGGTGTTGTATATATAGATATGATATAAGTATAGAAGACATGGTGCTGTATATATAGATACTAGCTGACCCGGCCCGGCTTCGCCCAGGCCCTGGAGGGGATCTATCTATCTATCAGTCTGTCTGCCTGCTTGTTTGTCTGTCTGTCTGTCTGTCTGTCCCGGCCCGGCTTCACCCAGTCCCTGGTGGGGAGCATCTCATTTAATTCATATACGTAGTCATATAAGCTCTCCCGTTCCCGACTGTCTGTCTGACTATCTGTCTGTCTGTCTGACCCGGCCCGGCTTCACCCAGTCCCTGGTGGGGAGCATGTCATTTAATTCATATAAGTAGTCAAATAAGCTTACGTTCCCGACTATCTGTCTGTCTGTCTATCTATCTGACCAGGCGTGGTTTCGCCCAGCTCCTAGGCGCACAGTAACTTAAAAGAATGTCCTTCCACACACCATTCATTATTTTTAATGAAAACGTTTTTAATCACCGACATGACAGTTGATAAGTTCTTTAAGCAGAAAAAGATGGGTTACAATGTTATGCATTATGCATTATTTTTATGAAAACTTTGAAAATGCCTTAAAGATTATATCATTATTTATTATAACTCATATGCCTGAAAATAACTATAGACAAAGAGTTTAACAATAGTGCAAGTAAGTCCAACAATATGACTATAAAGTATATAGAAATGTTATTAAAAGTTATGCCCCTTGAAATAACTTTTCTAGAGTGAAGTCCCCCTGCTATATAGAAATTATATAATGAAAAATGAAAAAGTAAATGTTATTAAATAAGTAGAAGATTTTACACTAAGAAACTATTATAGTCGGTTGCACAGGAATGAAAGGAAGACGTGTAGAAAATTTCATCTCAATCGGATGTACCGTTATCGAACCCATCCAATACAAACAAAGTCACATACACTCTGTTTTATAGATATAGATATGATATAAGTATAGAAGACCATGGTATTGTATATATAGATATGATATAAGTATAGAAGACATGGTGCTGTATATATAGATATGATATAAGTATAGAAGACATGGTATTGTATATATAGATATGATATAAGTATAGAAGACATGTGTTGTATATATAGATATGATATAAGTATAGAAGACATGGTGTTGTATATATAGATATGATATAAGTATAGAAGACATGGTGCTGTATATATAGATATGATATAAGTATAGAAGACATGGTATTGTGTATATATAGATATGATATAAGTATAGAAGACCATGGTCTGCTATACTTATATCATATCTATATATACACAATACCATGTCTTCTATACTTATATCATATCTATATATACAGCACCATGTCTTCTATACTTATATCATATCTATATATACAACACCATGTCTTCTATACTTATATCATATCTATATATACAACACAATGTCTTCTATACTTATATCATATCTATATATACAATACCATGTCTTCTATACTTATATCATATCTATATATACAGCACCATGTCTTCTATACTTATATCATATCTATATATACAATACCATGTCTTCTATACTTATATCATATCTATATCTATAAAACAGAGTGTATGTGACTTTGTTTGTATTGGATGGGTTCGATAACGGTACATCCGATTGAGATGAAATTTTCTACACGTCTTCCTTTCATTCCTGTGTAACCGACTATAATAGTTTCTTAGTGTAAAATCTTCTACTTATTTAATAACATTTACTTTTTCATTTTTCATTATATAATTTCTATATAGCAGGGGGACTTCACTCTAGAAAAGTTATTTCAAGGGGCATAACTTTTAATAACATTTCTATATACTTTATAGTCATATTGTTGGACTTACTTGAACTATTTTTAAACTCTTTGTCTATAGTTATTTTCAGGCATATGAGTTATAATAAATAATGATATAATCTTTAAGGCATTTTCAAAGTTTTCATAAAAATAATGCATAATGCATAACATTGTAACCCATCTTTTTCTGCTTAAAGAACTTATCAACTGTCATGTCGGTGATTAAAAACAGTTTTCATTAAAAATAATGAATGGTGTGTGGAAGGACATTCTTTTAAGTTACTGTGCCCTAGGAGCTGGGCGAAACCACGCCTGGTCAGATAGATAGACAGACAGACAGATAGTCGGGAACGTAAGCTTATTTGACTACTTATATGAATTAAATGACATGCTCCCCACCAGGGACTGGGTGAAGCCGGGCCGGGTCAGACAGACAGACAGATAGTCAGACAGACAGTCGGGAACGGGAGAGCTTATATGACTACGTATATGAATTAAATGAGATGCTCCCCACCAGGGACTGGGTGAAGCCGGGCCGGGACAGACAGACAGACAGACAGACAAACAAGCAGGCAGACAGACTGATAGATAGATAGATCCCCTCCAGGGCCTGGGCGAAGCCGGGCCGGGTCAGCTAGTATCTATATATACAGCACCATGTCTTCTATACTTATATCATATCTATATATACAACACCATGTCTTCTATACTTATATCATATCTATATATACAACACCATGTCTTCTATACTTATATCATATCTATATATACAACACCATGTCTTCTATACTTATATCATATCTATATATACAATACCATGTCTTCTATACTTATACCCATTCTATATGTTCACTGTTTAATCTTATCCATGAATAGAGAGACTCCGATTTGCTGTGTGGTAAAAACACACACATACATGCACACATATACACGCATGCACAATCATATACGCATATCACATATTGACACAGTTACACACATACATACACACATTCATACTCACATTCACACATATACGCATATACACACATATACACACATATACACACATACACAAATACACACATATACGCATATACACACATACACAAATACACCTACACATAAACACACATACACACACACAAACACACACATACACTCACAAACACAAACACATACACACATATAAACGTTCACACATAGACACACAAATACACACATACCCACACCCAACCAACCACCCACACACACACACCCACACCCAACCAACCACCCACACACACACACACACACACACACACACACACTCACACGTCTAGTCACATACTCGCTGCCTGACATAATCACTAACACTAATATGAAGAAACACCCTCACTTCACTCACACATACACTGGCGATTATCGCGAGCAGCGTCACAAAAATGGGCAAAACAAATTGGGACAACATGGGAAGACATAGCAAAAATGAAAGGAAAAAAAAATGGTGAAAATGAAAAAAAAAGAAAGTATGTTTTACATATACATTTTGTAACGTAAAAATTAGTGATGCAATTCAATAAAATAATTTCTAAAATTAACATAAACATGATGAAATAAGCAGTACATATAGTACATGTTAAATACAAGCCGCAGTACAAATGATAATATATAAGAAGAGGATAGAGAAAAAAAATATGGAATTGCATGTCACATGACATGCGTGCGCTCAACTCTCTCTCTCTCTCTCTCTCTCTCTCTCTCTCTCTCTCTCTCTCTCTCATTGTCTCTATCTCTCACTCTCTCTCTCACCCACACTCACTCTCTATTACTCTCTCTCTCTCTCTCTCTCTCTCACAGACAGACACACATACACACACTCTCTCTCTCTCTCTCTCTCTCTCTCTTTATTTATTTATTTTTTTCTTTCACACACACTAACTCTCTCATTGTCTCACTCTCTCTCTCTCTCTCATTGTCTCTATCTCTCATACTCTCTCTCTCTCACCCACACTCACTCTCTATTACACTCTCTCGCACACACACACACAGACAGACACACATACACACTCTCTCTCTCTCTCTCTCTCTCTCTCTCTCTCTCTCTCTCTTTATTTATTTTTTTCTTTCACAAACACTAACTCTCTCATTGTCTCTCTCTCTCTCTCTCTCTCTCTCTCTCTCTCTCTCATTGTCTCTATCTCTCACACTCTCTCTAACCCACACTCACTCTCTATTACTCTCTCTCTCTCTCACACAGACAGACACACATACACACACACTCTCTCTCACCCACACTCACTCTCTATTACTCTCTCTCTCTCTCACACAGACAGACACACATACACACACACTCTCTCTCTCTCTCTCACTCTTACTCTGTCACTCACTCACTCACGTACACACACAGAGTGAAAAATTATACCAGTAGGTGACTTATGGAGGCATATAGTCAAGAGCGAGAGAGAGAGAGAGAGAGAGAGAGAGAGAGAGAGAGAGAGAGAGAGAGAGAGAGAGAGAGAGAGAGAGAGAGAGAGAGAGACGGATAGACAGATGGAGGTACGGAGGATGTGTTTGATATATGGAAAAATGGACAAAAAGGAAGACGAACTGACTAATGGACATATAGATAAAGAGACTGACAAACGGGTCTGCTGGTCTAGATTGACAGATAAACAGACAGGCAGGTAAGCAATGTCTGATTTAATGGATGGATCGATGGATGAATGGATGGATGGATGCATGGATGGATGGATGCATGGATGGAAGAATGGACGGATGCATGCATGGGCGGTTGGTTGGTTGGAAGGATGGATAAATGGATGGATGGGTGGATGGAAGGATAGATGGGTGGATGGATGGATGCGCGCATGGACGGACTGACGGACGGACTGATGGATGGACAATTAAACAGGTAAACGGCTCTGGGTAGATGAATGAGATGGCTGACGGACGAACGGATGGGCGGGCGAATAGACAAAAATGACAGATACATATTTGTACCCAATTATTTCACCTATGTCTGTCCCAGTAACTACCCACCACGTACATAGATACACATCTGCCTCGCAGTTTACTATCATGACACCAGAGAAGAGTGGCATTGGACGGGCAGCATTCAGAGTGAGATCCACCAGTTTGCCTTCAAGAACCAGCCCGACTACCCAGCTCTGCCTTCTCCATGATAGCTTTTCATTACATAGAGCTCCGAGAAACAGACTCGGGGGGTCGTCTCAAAGGAACACTCTGTCATTTTTTTGACGGCGGGGAAATACAGATTTGGCGCCGCTAAAATAAACCGGTAACATTGATCCAGCGTTGTCAGAAGATGATACGGTGGTGGTGGCAGTGGTAGTAGTGGTAGGGGTTGTAGAATTACGCTGCCTGAACACGTTTTGGGGAAATTGTAGGGAGGATGGGTCGAAGACAATGGTGGGTGTGCGGGGTTCTGGTTTAAATTGATGAATGGGTGAAGACAGTGAGACAGAATTGATGAAGTGGTAGATGCAGGCTAGATGTAGAGTCCTGCTTCATCCTTTTTCCTCCAGAGTTTTCGTTGGGGTGGGGTGGGGGGGGGGGATAATTTACTGCACAAAATAATTGATGCTGCTACAACTACTACTACAACAACTTCTACTACTACTGCTGCTGCAACTACTACTACTACTGCTGCTATTGCTACTACCACTAATACTACTGCTGCTGCTGCTGCTACTACTACTACTACTACTACTAGTACTACTGTGGGTACTAGTACTAAGTCTACTACACCAATAACTACTACTTCTTCTACTACTATTATTACGACTGCTGCAGCTACTGCTGCTGCTGCTGCTACTACTACTACTACTACTACTACTACTACTACTACTACTACTACTACTACTACTACTACTACTACTACTACTACTACTATGTACGTACGTAGACAATGGTGTAAAAAAAAAACGACCCCCAACGTTGTCAATAGCTTCCTGAGAACATTACTACTAAACAGTTAAGTGTATTAGCTGCTTGTATTTCTACTTCCTCTTACGGTTTCATCTATCTGGTTATATGAAGTTTCGGTGTCTTTTCATCTTGATAAAACCACTTGGTATTCCCAACCATTGCACATCGCGCCACCACTCTAAGCATTGCCATTGTTGTGACTAAGTCCTTGGCACTAGTGCTAATAACTATTGAACCTTGGCTAATCCCCCATTCACAAATTGTTCCACACCAGTTCATTGAAATACTACCACACTCACAGACACGCACACGCACTCTTTCTCACACTCACACACATCAACACGCAATCCACAGGGGCGTCTTTTTTTCACCCCAATTCACAACCGGGTCCGTGATGCCATCCGATCCGGTCCGAGGACAAACAGAACGCAATACCCCACAAAGCCTGTGTGACAAACACGGCCCATTGTCCTCTCCGGGTCCTCCCGGCATCTAGTGTGTCTGTGTATGTGTACGTGCCTGCGTAATGAGAGCACGAATCTAAGGAGGTGTCATTGGGATGACACTAGGGCTATTATGCAAGTAGAGCTCTGGGACACACAAGTGAAAGGGCGCGGGTTTAGCGTCCGGCAGACAGAGAGGCTAAGATAAGACGGAGTGACGTGAGGAGGTGGACTATGTTAGTTCAAGGTATCACTGTCAGTGAGGACCATCTGCCCCAGACCACCGGCTGGGCGGCCATCCCAGCTGTTTACTGGTTATCTAACGGCTCCGTCCCAGCTGTTTACTTGTTATCTAACGGCTCCGTCCCAGCTGAGTGTTTGTTATCTAACGGCTCCATCCCAGCTGAGTGTTTGTTATTTAAAGGCTCTATCCCAGCTGTGTGTTTGTTATCTAACTGCTCCATCCCAGTTTTGTGTTTGTTACCTAACTGCTCGATACCAGCCGTGTGTTTGTTATCTAACTGCTTCATCCCAGCTGTGTGTTTATTGTCTAACTGCTCCATCCCAGCTGTGTGTTTGTTATCTAACTGCTCCATCCCAGCTGTGTGTTTGTTGTCTAACTGCTCCATCCCAGCTGTGTGTTTGTTATCTAACGTCTCCATCCCAGCTGTGTGTTTGTTATGTAACGGCTCCATCCCAGCTGTGTGTTTGGTATCTTATGGCACATCGCAGCTGTTTGTTTGTTATCTAACGGCTCCATCCCAGCTGTGTGTTTGTTATCTAATGGCTCCATCCCAGCTTTGTGTTTGTTGTCTAACGGCTCCATACCGCTTTGTGTTTGTTATCTAATGGCTTCATCCCAGCTGTGTGTTTGTTATCTAATGGCTCCATCCCAGCTTTGTGTTTGTTATCTAACGGCTCCATACCAGCTGTGCGTTTGTTATGTAACGGCTTTATCCCAGCTCTTTACTTGTTATCTAACGGCTCCATCTCAGCTGTGCGATTGTTATCTAACGGCTCCATGCCAGCTGTGTGTTTGTTATCTAACGACTACATCCCAGCTGTGTGTTTGTTATCTAACGGCTCCACCCCAGCTGTGTGTTTGTTTCTAACGGCTACATGCCAGCTGGTTGCTTGTTATCTAACGGCTCCACCCCAGCTGTGTGTTTGTTATCTAACGGCTCAACCCCAGCTGGTTGCTTGTTATCTAACGGCTCTACCCCAGCTGTGTGTTTGTTATCTAATGGCAACACCCCAACTGTTTCCTTGTTATCTAACGTCTCCATCCCAGCTGTTTACTTCTTATCTAACGGCTCCATCCCAGCTGTTTACTTCTTATCTAACGGCTCCATCCCATTTTGTTGGCCAGTACCTTTGATTGCGGTTACTATTATTGCTGTTGTTATTACTACATAATTTACTGCTACTACTACTACTACTACTACTACTACTACTACTACTACTACTACTACTACTACTACTACTGCTGCTGCTGCTGCTTCTGCTGCGGCTGCTGCTTCTGCTGCTGCTGCTACTACTACTGGCAGATCAAGGAGTTCGCAACATTCGTCTCAAGAATCCTATCTCCTTTTCTTCAATATTCTATTCAATGGGTGAGTGAATGTGAGAATGCCAGGGCCTCACATTCACTCACCCATTGTGCACCAGATCGAACGTTCTTACCGCCAGTGCATGACAACTTGTGTTCTGAATGCATATACAAACGAGAATAGCTGTAAAGGATTTATGTGGTTCTATTTGATGACATATGCAGAGTTTCAATTCATCAGCGTGTCTTTGAAAATCGTTCCACGTGCCGCGTTAGGCATGCGTACCGTGGGTTGCTGACGTCTGGTGTAGGTGAATGATATCATCAGAAGATGTCAACATCAGTTTTAGAACTGGCTAACCTGATAGTGATGACAACAGTATAGAGGAGGCAACAGAACAGGTGACGTCATCGACAGTCATAACACCGAATCACGTGATGAAGACACGATGTTCAAGATGATATTGATAGTATTGATAATGATGAAGATGATGATGATGGTGTTCATAATTATAATTATGTTGATGATGATGCTGCTGATGATAATGATGATCTGTTGGAAGAGCATGTGTGCCTTCAGCGAAGTCATCTCATGACAGGTTGAATCCAGATTGTCAAAACATTTCCCACCTTTTTTCAATTGCCTAATTCAATCGTTTATATTGACTTCCTTCCACTTGCTTTATATCAGTGCACATCACTACCTGTAGTTTTTTTATTTTATTTTTTGTTTATGTCCACCACTTACAGACAACAGTAACACTGGTGACATCATAGACAAATGCGACACCAATATGAGAAATGGAAATAGAAGGAGACATTCTTAACCAAGTGGGTAATGTTAAATACCTAGGGGCATTTATAACATCAGATGGAAGATGCACAACCGAGATTAAGAGCAGAATAGGGAAAGCGAAATCTGCATTTCAGAAAATGAAGAGGATCTTATGAAATAAGTCACTATCATTGACTGTAAGAAAGAGAATGCTGAAGTGCTATATAGAACCTGTTTTGCTGTATGGCAGTAAATCTTGGATTGTAAATGAACAAATTAAGAAGAGCTTAGAAGCAACAGAGATGTAGTTCCTGAGACGAATATTACGAATTCCTTGGTCTGCCAGAGTAACTAACGACGATTGCCTGAAAGAGGCTTATGAAACTAGAACATTATATACAACAATAAGAAAGAGACAAACATCTTTCTTAGGTCATGTGATGAGAAGAGAGGCATTGGAGAACATCGTGACAACTGGAAAGATAGAGGGGAAGAGAAGCAGAGGCCGACCAAGAGAAATGATGCTGGATGGATTGAAACGAAGGCATGGAGGAATATCATCAGCAGAGTTGATCCAGAAAAGTAAAGACCGAGATCTGTGGAGAGTTAAGAACGCCTACGCTAACTCGTATACCACTTGATGATGATGATGATGATGATGATGATGATGATGATGATGATGAATTCATCTGTTCATAATCACTTCCTTCCAACTGCTTTCTATCAGTTCAAATCACTACCTGTAGTTGTTTTTATTTATTTTATTTTTATTGGTTTTAATTGCCAGCACTGACAAGCCCCAGGGTTGGCTGGATGTTGTTAAGTTCTAGATGACCAAGGGGGAGAATCTACTCTAGTCTAACCCGGCCTGGTGTGTGATCGCCTGATTGAGGTCACGTCCAACAGACAATCATTGGTGGAGGGCGGTCCGAGTGCCTGGAGGGCGGACTGCCCAGATCATTGATTGGTCATCGTCTTTCATATTTGGTACTATCCCTAGCTTAGGTACAACGGACGAATACCGTAGACAGGCTGGCTTTGTCCGTGTCATGGTCTGTCAGTTGATAAACATACCATGCATGGATTTGGCGCTCTTAGAAGTGAGACTGATGGTTCTTTCTCAGTGGTTACATACAAATTCTCTCCGTACTCCACAGTTGTGTGTTCATGTAGACCTGGTTAATGAAGACTCACTTTTTAGGGGTGTATAGTTGGTCATATGTTAATGAGGAAAAATTGGAGGTGATGGAACATTTCGAATATCTTTGGTCATTAATTATCAACAATGGTGACACAATGAAAGAAATTAAAATACGACTATTTATTGCTTTTCAAAAACTGAACCAACTGAATACATTGTGGCATGTGACAGACAGACCTTCACAAATTAGATTTTTAAGAGCATGCATCGTTCTTATTGCAAGATACGGCTGTGAGATCTGGACAATTACTAAACAAGCTGAACAGCGCATATATAAATGCCTTTGAATATACATGTTAATGGCGGGTTCTAAGAATTGTCATGATGTTCTCCAATGCCTCTCTTCTCATTACATGACCAAAGAAATCTGTTTGTCTATTTCTTATTGTTGTATATAATGTTCTAGTTTTATTAGCCTCTTTCAGGCATTCGTTGTTAATTACTCTGGCAATCCAAGGAATTCGCAACATTCGTCTCAGGAACCTCATCTCAGTTGCTTCTAATATCTTCTTAATTTTGTTCATTTACATTCCAAGATTCACTGCCATACAGCAAAACTGGTTCTATATAGCATTTCAGCACTCTCTTTCTTACATTCAGTGATAGTGACTTATTGAATAAGATACTCTTCATTTTCTTAAATGCAGCCTTTGCTTGCCCTACTCTGCTCTTAATCTCTGCTGCGCATCTTCTATTTGATGTTATGAATGCCCCTAGGTATTTATAATTATCCACTTGGTTAAGCATTTTCCCTTCTGTTTCTTTCTCACGTAGAAAATGGGGGTATAGAGGACAAACTAAGAATTACGGCACGAGACATGATGATGATAACATTTCTGCTGGCTTGTTGTACGCTAAGTTTGATTGATATCTGTCTGTTTCCCCAATGTTGCTCCGAGGATACATATGAGATTGTACATCTATAAGTCCTCTTTGGCCTCCAATACTCTTATTTATCATCATCATGTGCCACGTCGATAATCGCGAGTCGTGGATCAGCTCAGAGTTCTTGTCCCGACCATGCCATTTGGTCAAGCCATCCAGGTATTTATTTATCCACTTTCCTCTTGTTCTTTTCCCTTCAATCTTGCCAGTTGTCACCAAGTTCTCCAGTTTATTTCTTCTCATAACATGCACACACATAATTTGACGGTCTGCGTCTAATTTCTCAGATCAGTTTGAGGTTTTCATCTGATCCATGTAGACTTTGCTCACTGGGTTTTCTGTTTGTCCATGTGGTGATTCTATATTTTCTGTCTGTCCATGTTGTGATTCTATATTTTCTGTCTGTCCATGTGGTGATTCTATATTTACTGTCTGTCCATGTGGTGATTCTATATTTGCTGTCTGTTCATGTGGTGATTCTATATTTGCTGTCTGTCCATGTGGTGATTCTATATTTTCTGTCTGTCCATGTGTGATTCTATATTTACTGTCTGTCCATGTGGTGATTCTATATTTGCTGTCTGTCCATGTGGTGATTCTATATTTTCTGTCTGTCCATGTGGTGATTCTATATTTGCTGTCTGTCCATGTGGTGATTCTATATTTGCTGTCTGTCCATGTGGTGATTCTATATTTACTGTCTGTCCATGTTGTGATTCTATATTTGCTGTCTGTCCATGTGGTGATTCTATATTTTCTGTCTGTCCATGTGGTGATTCTATATTTGCTGTCTGTCCATGTGGTGATTCTATATTTGCTGTCTGTCCATGTGGTGATTCTATATTTGCTGTCTGTCCATGTGGTGATTCTATATTTTCTGTCTGTCCATGTTGTGATTCTATATTTGCTGTCTGTCCATGTGGTGATTCTATATTTGCTGTCTGTCCATGTGGTGATTCTATATTTTCTGTCTGTCCATGTTGTGATTCTATATTTTCTGTCTGTCCATGTGGTGATTCTATATTTTCTGTCTGTCCATGTGGTGATTCTATATTTTCTGTCTGTCCATGTGGTGATTCTATATTTTCTGTCTGTCCATGTGGTGATTCTATATTTGCTGTCTGTCCATGTGGTGATTCTATATTTACTGTCTGTCCATGTGGTGATTCTATATTTTCTGTCTGTCCATGTTGTGATTCTATATTTTCTGTCTGTCCATGTTGTGATTCTATATTTTCTGTCTGTCCATGTTGTGATTCTATATTTTCTGTCTGTCCATGTGGTGATTCTATATTTGCTGTCTGTCCATGTGGTGATTCTATATTTTCTGTCTGTCCATGTGGTGATTCTATATTTTCTGTCTGTCCATGTGGTGATTCTATATTTGCTGTCTGTCCATGTGGTGATTCTATATTTTCTGTCTGTCCATGTGGTGATTCTATATTTGCTGTCTGTCCATGTGGTGATTCTATATTTGCTGTCTGTCCATGTGGTGATTCTATATTTTCTGTCTGTCCATGTGGTGATTCTATATTTTCTGTCTGTCCATGTTGTGATTCTATATTTTCTGTCTGTCCATGTGGTGATTCTATATTTTCTGTCTGTCCATGTGGTGATTCTATATTTGCTGTCTGTCCATGTGGTGATTCTATATTTGCTGTCTGTTCATGTGTGATTCTATATTTGCTGTCTGTCCATGTGGTGATTCTATATTTGCTGTCTGTCCATGTGGTGATTCTATATTTGCTGTCTGTCCATGTGGTGATTCTATATTTGCTGTCTGTTCATGTGTTGATTCTATATTTTCTGTCTGTCCATGTGGTGATTCTATATTTACTGTCTGTCCTATGTGGTGATTCTATATTTGCTGTCTGTCCATGTGGTGATTCTATATTTTGCTGTCTGGTCCATGTGGTGATTCTATATTTGCTTGTCTGTCCCATGTGGTGATTCTATATTTGCTGTCTGTCCATGTGGTGATTCTATATTTGCTGTCTGTCCATGTGGTGATTCTATATTTGCTGTCTGTCCATGTGGTGATTCCATATTTGCTGTCTGTCCATGTGGTGATTCTATATTTGCTGTCTGTCCATGTGGTGATTCTATATTTACTGTCTGTCCATGTGGTGATTCTATATTTGCTGTCTCTCCATGTGGTGATTCTATATTTGCTGTCTGTCCATGTGGTGATTCTATATTAGCTGTCTGTCCATGTGGTGATTCTATATTTTCTGTCTGTCCATTTGTTGATTCTATATTTTCTGTCTGTCCATGTGGTATTTCTATATTTTCTGTCTGTCCATGTGGTGATTCTATATTTGCTGTCTGTCCATGTGGTGATTCTATATTTGCTGTCTGTCCATGTGGTGATTCTATATTTGCTGTCTGTCCGTGTGGTGATTCTATATTTTCTGTCTGTCCGTGTGGTGATTCTATATTTTCTGTCTGTCCATGTGGTGATTCTATATTTTCTGTCTGTCCATGTGGTGATTCTATATTTTCTGTCTGTCCATGTGGTGATTCTATATTTGCTGTCTGTCCATGTGGTGATTCTATATTTGCTGTCTGTCCATGTGGTGATTCTATATTTTCTGTCTCTCCATGTGGTGATTCTATATTTGCTGTCTGTCCATGTGGTGATTCTATATTTTCTGTCTGTCCATGTGGTGATTCTATATTTGCTGTCTGTCCATGTGGTGATTCTATATTTTCTGTCTGTCCATGTGGTGATTCTATATTTTCTGTCTCTCCATGTGGTGATTCTATATTTGCTGTCTGTCCATGTGGTGATTCTATATTTTCTCTCTGTCCATGTGGTGATTCTATATTTTCTGTCTGTCCATGTGGTGATTCTATATTTGTATTCTCGAATTTGTTATTGTTTTTGTTTTCATTTTACGTTCGCTCACTTTGAACTAAAGCGTAGCCTATACAATTGATCCTACTTCTAATGCACTGGACTGAATTTTGCGTGTGGATTTCCCTTTTACCAATGTCCCCCGCCAATAGGCGAACCCATTCCGACTTCTGCGGTTCTCATTTATTTATTCCCAACATCTGTCCTCTATGAATGTTCTGAAATTTCCAAATAATGTAGTGGAATTGTAAAGAAGACCTGCCAGGGATTTCACCCGTTGTACAGCTCATTATGTACTCCGTTCTTGAAAATAGGCCATAGCCACAAAAGAAGACTCCAGGAAAGAAAGGGGACACAAATGAGACTACGCGTGACCTGTGGCCGAGAGCGAATGACGTCCGCGATCTCTTCTCCTACGTCTTGATGGTTCATTATCTCCCATATTGACTACGTAATGCTTGTTTTCGGGTTCGCCCTGGGCAGGCCGTGATGTGTGACATGAAATATGTATCGTGATCTCCATCGCCCGACCGCTGGGAGAATGACCTGATGTGACCTTCTGGCGTGTGACTATTACGTGATGAGGTGTTTTATTAGGAGGACATTTCTTTTTTAAACCAGAGGATAAAGACAGGATACTGTCTTCTTGAAGGTATACATTTTATGTCTGTTACAACACCGATTGGAACAAGTAAACAGGTATAGTGCAGATAGATATGTGACGTAGATATTAACATCCAAAACAACCCCCCCCTCCCCCCCCCCCCCCGCAAAAAAAAAAAAAAAACTATGATAATTAGCAGTGGAAAGGAAAGGTCATCAATGAACATCACAGTAAACATGCAGATACTAGAACAAGTAGCAAGTTTCTCTTATCTTGGACATATAATAACAGATGATGGCAGCAGTGAAATAGAAATCAAAAAGAGAATAGGAATGGCCAAAAATGCTTCCAGCAGCATGAAATCATTATTAACATCTAAAGAGTTTAACAACACATTAAACATGGGAATTGTCAAATGTTACGTATTTTCAACACTACTATATTTCGCGGAAGCCTGGACATTGAACAAACAATTAGACAGTCGAACAGAGGCCCTGGAGATATGGATATACAGAGGCATTTGTCCTGTTTAAGTGAAATAAATACAATCAAATACACAGGTTCTAGAAAAACGGAACAAAAAGAGGATTAATGAAAGAAATTTAAAAACAACAAAGGCATGTGAAATATTTCGGCCATGTTAAAAGACTTAACACTCTTATAAAAACAATACTGGAGGCCAAGGTTGAGGGCAAGCGAGCAAGAGGCAGACAACGATAAAAGTGGGAAGATAACAACAAGAGATGGACGAACATCAATCTGACAGAATGTACAGTCAGAGCGAGAGACAGACAATGTTGGATATCTAACCTTCACCGTGGAGACGGCACCTGATTGATAGATTGAGATAGATTGAGTTTTTGCCTACGCCATGACAACTTTTTTGTAAATGTAACAACCCTTATCGCGCCATATTGCCCATTAGGTATATTCTTCTTCTTTCGTTCGCTTGAAATATGTCTATAATTGCAATGTTGTCTCTTGAATTAATTTAACTGTCTTTTTTTAGTTCATTCAGCGGTCCATAGAGTTTATCTTCCACTGTCGTCTCTCTAGGCCAGAAGGTTCGCCTGGATATGTTGTAGTTTGGGCAGTCAATGAGTATGTACTCTACTGTCACCGACGCCAATCCATATGTGCACATGGGTGAGTCAGAAATCTTGAATTGTGTATACATGTGGTTGCGTAATCTATTGTGTCCTTTTCTGGGGCGCAGAATAATGAGCAGGTTTTGGTGGCTTTCTGACTAATTTGATCATTCTTTTCTTTTGGTGGTATGCAAGGGGCACATCAGGCTGTTCTTCTTTTGCTCTTTCCTTAGCCAATCGATCAGCTCTGTCGTTTCCGGGTACTCCACAGTGGGATGGTATCCACTGTATGGTGACCTTATGCTGACTGCTAAGTTCAGAAAGTAGTGTCCTTAGAACTGGTAATTTCCCAAGCAGGAGCGCCTCGAGTACTGATTTTGCATCTGTCAATAGCACCACAGGTTGTGTACCATTGCTGGTATTTAGTAATTTCTCTGTTGCTATCTTGATTGCCTCAATTTCAGCATCATAGTTATGGCAGTACTTTCCTCTAGCCGTGTCCCTGGTATTATTTGGGTATTCTATGTACACTCCTGCTCCTCCATTTCGAACAGCATTTTGTGCCGACCCATCTGTGTAGACTCGGATCCAGAGGTCCTGTGGGTATTCTTCATCAAGGAAGCTGAGAGTGGCTGTTCTGCGCTGTACACTGTTCTGTTCTTCCTTATCAAATATTCCTCTCACTTTTGTCTGGATTTGTAATGATAGTCTATGCTCATCTTTCCATGGAGTTCGCTCTGGAATAGTTGTTAGGGGGATACCAACTATGGGCAGATCGGTGGTTTCTCTGCAGAATCGTTTGGCCTGGTGGATAAAACTACTTCTTTTCAACCGCCCCATAGCTAAGTTTTCAAATCTGTTCTTCATAGGGTGGCCTGGCAAGCTGAAGAACTTTTCTGCTTGTACTAGTGTTTTCGTATCCCTGCGCTCTCTCAATGGTTGTGTCCTCCCCATCTTCTCCATCTCCACTATAGGAGTTGATCTCATCCCTCCTGTGCTGACTCTAAGTGCTTGATGTCCAGCTCTTGTAGTGTGGTTTTTGATGCTGAACACCACGCAGTTGACCCGTATTCCAGGTGTGGTCGTATGTTCTGTTGTTTGTCCATCAAGAATGATGATGACCATTCATTTCATCCAGTGGGGTTGAAGGTATGGAGCCGTGGGTTCTAAGATGGCTGATAAGGCCTATTTTGGCTCGAAATGTTCTTTGACAATGTGGGCAAAGAATGCTTGACGTCTCTGGAGGAATATTTCCTGCAGTGGTTTTTCTGTCCTGCCTTTTCTTCACAGCTCTTGCAGTCCTGGTTGCCTCACATATGACTGCACCTTTGCGTAATGATGCACGCCACGAATTTCGGTCTCTGGCTGCAGCCTCCCAGGTGTCATGATGAATTCCAAAAGCTTTCAGTGAAATTTTCAGAGTGTCTTTAAAACGTTTCCTCTGGCCACCTTGGGAGCGTTTGCCACAACGCAGTTCGCTGTAAAAAATTCGTTTAGGGAGCCTGTGATCTGGCATGCGAGTCAAGTGACCAGCCCAGCGAATCTGATTCTTCATCAGTAGAGTGTGGATACTGGGCATGGATGCTCTTTCTAGGACTTCAGTGTCTGGAATCTTGTCTTGCCATTTAATCTTCAATAGCTTCCTTAGGCAGACTGTGTGCAAGTGGTTTAATTTCCTAGCGTGTCGCTGATAAACAGTCCAGGTTTCACAAGCATATAGCAGTGTGGATAATACAAACTTTCCTAAGTATTTTCCCACTGGCTCCCCATGTGGTTCCACTTAGCCTTCTCATAATTGCTATTTCCCTTCTGGCTTTTGTTATTGCTTTGTTGATGTGCTTTCTCCATGTCAGCCTGTCATACTCCAAGGTATGTAGGTTCTTTATCTTCTCTTAGGGGTGTTCCATTTATCTGGATGATCCCTGGCTTTTGTTTTGGAGAGAGGGTAAATAGAGTGGTGCTGCACTTGTCATTGTTTATGGTGACACACCATCTATCCACTCATACAACAAATACATCTACATCTCATTAGGTATAAGACCTGTCGACATAGAAGAGTCATGTGGTCAGTATCGCTCTGGTTCCTGTATATTCCAGGAAATTTCTTGGTTCCCATTGTAACAGATTCAGCGACAAACAAAAAGTAGGTTTGGGCCAAACAAAAATGGATGGCGGGGAATGAACGAACGATCGAACTTTATTTTAAAAGGGCTAAGAATTGGGCACGCAGGCCCGTCTTACATTCCGCCCTTCTATCATTCACTTTCATACATTATTTCATTTATACATCTTTCAACGCTAACAGAGAGCAGCAACAATATAAATGGCATGCATTATAAAGGCATGGGCAAAATGCGAACACCAAAACTACACGACACAGTAATATAAGATAATAGTGTGACACTTGTTATTAGCTATGTGGAATATACTGGTCTACCAAAAGGGGACTGGCTGTTATACTAGGGTTTTGTTATTATTATTATTTCTATTATTAAGGGGGGAAGGATGGGAATTAGGGGTGTGTCACAATTATGACTTAAAAGTTGTTAATATAGTAGCAGACATGGTGTATTATATATATGAAGGTAAAGAGTGTTGCATGCGGAAAACTGCTGTATTGCTAATTTAACTATAGTTTGATTTATAAGTCCATGGCAGTAACGGGAAGTTTGACTAAGACGATTTATAATCTCATTGCACTTTATTAGTTCAGCTTGGTGAATGAAAGTATTTGAACACATACCCTCCGGTCGGCAGGTAAGCTTGATGAATACATTTCCATCCAGGTATTCTGGTCTTAAGTAGTCAGAAAATAATGGCAGAAGTCTGCGGGCGTCGAGGTGGTCGAGTATGTTAGCTCTACAAGGCGTCATGTGTGGTTGCCTGGGGTTTTCTTTCTGGCTTTCGCTGACAGGTAAACATCTGTCACCTGTCAACTGTCAGGTAAACATGAAACGTTTATAATTTACAAGTTTTCAAATCATGGGTTAATTATTTCTGTGTTTTCATAGCAATGCTTTACTATTTCTGTGTTTTCTAATCGAGGTTAATTGTTTATGTTTTCTTATCATCATAATCATCAAGTGGCTTAGGCGTTCATGACCCTAAACAGTCTTTGGTTTTCTGGATCAACTCTGCTCTTGATATTCCTCTATACCACCGTCGCAATCCGTCCAGCATAATTTCTCTTGGCCTCTCTCTGCCTCTGCCTCTCTTCCCCTCGATCTTTCCAGTTGTCACAATGTTCTCCAATGCCTCTCTTCTCATCACATGACCAAAGAAAGCTGTTTGTTTCTTTCTTATTGTTGTATATAGTGTTCAGGCTTTTTTGGCCTATTTCTAATCAAGGGTTAATTATTTGTTGTTTTTTCTTCTAATGAAGTTAATTATATATGTTTTATAATGAAGGGTTATTTATGTCAACATCTGTCTGTCTGTCTGTCTGTCTGTCTGTCTGTCTGTCTGTCTGTCTGTCTGTCTGTCTGTCTGCCTGTCTGCCTGCCTGCCTGTCTGTCTGTCTGTCTGTCTGGCCCTCTTTCTCGCCCTGTTTCTCCATCCCTTCTCTCCCCCTCTCTCTCCTTCTCTCCCTGTCTCTCTCTTTCCCCTCTCGCTCTCTCCCCCTCTCTCTCTTCCCACCCCCCTCTCTCTCTCCTTCTCTCTCTCTCCTTCTCTCTCGCCTTCTTTCTCCCTCCCATCCTTCCCCCTCTCTCCCCTCTCTCTCCTTCTCTCCCTATCTCTCTCTCCTCTCTCTATCTCTCTCTCTCTCTCTCTCTCTCTCTCTCTCTCTCTCTCTCTCTCTCTCTCTCTCTCTCTCTCTCTCTCTCATCATTTTCGTACTTCTTTCTGATAATTCACTCAACTATCAAGAGATTTGAAAATACGACTAGCAGACAGAATAATCCGTTCTCTTTCTCATTTTACCAAATACATTCTACAGAGGCACCGAGGCACACACACATCCATTACTCATACCAAGCTAACTATCCCATAATTCTTCTGCCTTTCTCACTCCCTCCCTCCCACTTCTGCCAAAAATATTCTTTTGGGACTTAGCAGACTTGGAAAATACGATTATTACTAATGCTCGTGGATTATTATCCTCTTGTGGACTTGCACTAGTCTACGACTGAGAAATGACATCTCCAAGTCCCCAAATATCTTTCCTCCATCGCTGGTTCAATGATAATCAGGGACTGTGGTGTCCTTGCATACGTAACTAAAAGCTGCAGCTATCCAATTTGGGTTCTTTCAGACACAATCGAGGCATTCACCATCGATTGTTGTCAGTAGCAATCTACTATCCGACCCGTTTTCTTAATAACATCCGCTGTCCATTTAACGGTTCAGTATAGCGTCTGAAATACGTTGTCTTGCTATTTACTGATTTACAATGTAAAATGTCGCTTTCAGTTTTCGCAGCTAATATTGGTTAGAGCCAACTGTCAATTTATGTTTTGATATAGTCTGGGGGGTGGGCGAATGGGTGGGACTTTGAACTTTCATTGGCTATTCTTATCAGTAGTATAATGTCAAAGTAGAATCCGCCAAGTTGATTGGTTGGTTGGTGGCGTAATTGGTTGATTAATTCGGTGATTGGTGAATATGTTGATTATGCATTTGATTGGTTGTTCAGCTGATTGGTTCCATTGTGTGAATCAAACTCGATCTGTTAGTTGAATTATCTGGTGATTTATTTATTTATTTATATTTTAACGCTCGCTCGCTTTAAACTCAAGCGTAGTCCACACACACACACACACACACACACACGCGCACACACACACACACACACACACACACACACACACACACAACTTCTAGTAGTGCTGGACTGAATTTTGCATGTGGATTAGCTTTCCCTATTAAGAGTGTCCCTCGCCATCAGGCGAAGCCGCTCCGACTTCAGAAGTACTTGCAATTTACGTCACCAAGTCAAGGACGAGAAGTCAACATTTTACTCCAGCTTACTGTTGTATATAATGTTCTACTTTCAGTAGAACATTGTCTCTTCCGTACTTTTGTATATAATGATTTACTTTCAGTAGAACATTGTCTCTTTCGCACTAATGTATTGTCCAGAACAGTGACGAAATGCAGCGAAATATGCCAGACAATACATTGTGCAGCCTTCTTTTAGTGGCTTTTGCGCTTGAACTAACTCAAGGAATACTTCGATGTAATATCTTCTAGTACCTTATTTAACTCCTGTCCCAAACAGTTGTGACTAAAGCCACGTATGTCCCAGACTGTTGTGACTAGTGTCCAAGGCAGTTGTGACTAATGTCCCAGACAGTTGTGACTAATGTCCCAGACAGTTGTGACTAATGTCCCAGACAGTTGTGACTAGTGTCCAAGGCAGTTGTGACTAATGTCCCAGACAGTTGTGACTAATGTCCCAGACAGTTGTGACTAATGTCCCAGACAGTTGTGACTAATGTCCCAGACAGTTGTGACTAATGTCCCAGACAGTTGTGACTAATGTCCCAGACAGTTGTGACTAATGTCCCAGACAGTTGTGACTAATGTCCCAGACAGTTGTGACTAATGTCCCAGACAGTTGTGACTAATGTCCCAGACAGTTGTGACTAATGTCCCAGACAGTTGTGACTAATGTCCCAGACAGTTGTGACTAATGTCCCAGACAGTTGTGACTAATGTCCCAGACAGTTGTGACTAATGTCCCAGACAGTTGTGACTAATGTCCCAGACAGTTGTGACTAATGTCCCAGACAGTTGTGTCTAATGTCCCAGACAGTTGTGTCTAATGTCCCAGACAGTTGTGTCTAATGTCCCAGACAGTTGAAGACTAATGTCCCAGACAGTTGTGACTAATGTCCCAGACAGTTGTGTCTAATGTCCCAGACAGTTGTGACTAATGTCCCAGACAGTTGTGACTAATGTCCCAGACAGTTGTGACTAATGTCCCAGACAGTTGTGACTAATGTCCCAGACAGTTGTGACTAATGTCCCAGACAGTTGTGTCTAATGTCCCAGACAGTTGTGACTAATGTCCCAGACAGTTGTGACTAATGTCCCAGACAGTTGTGACTAATTTCCCAGACAGTTGTGACTAATGTCCCAGACAGTTGTGTCTAATGTCCCAGACAGTTGTGACTAATGTCCCAGACAGTTGTGACTAATGTCCCAGACAGTTGTGACTAATGTCCCAGACAGTTGTGACTAAAGCCACGCATGACCCAGACAGTTGTGACGAAAGTCACACAATGAACGAAAGAACGAACATCTTTATTTTCAAAGGGTTTAGAATTGGGCACGCAGGCCCGTCTGACATTCTGCCCTTCTTTTCTATTTCCTCTCATACATTCTTTCATTCAACATCACTTATGAAGAAAATCTTTGACAATGAAAGAACAATAAGCATTAAAACGCATGAAAAATAATCAATAATACATGACTCACTGAGGCAATGTTTAACATGGGCATTATAAATACCCAAGGAAGGCGTAACGTGCCATACATCTAGGAATGTATTTTGGCTAGTTGTCGTTCGAGATAATTTACCATTATTATTGTCTTTGTTTATTATGGGGTATGTAGTCAGTCCTGAGGTAGTGTTCAAACAGGTTGCGACTGTTTGTATAATGATTGGTGGTGTCTTTGATTTCTTGTGGAAGATTGTTCCACAACTGAGTTGCAGAGTATGCTAAGCTTGTTTTAAATAAGTCTGTCCTAGGATTAGGGACATGAAGTATATTTAGTCGTTCGCTATGTCTTGCGTTATATTTAAACAATGGCCAAAGGTAGCTTGGAGCATTTTGAAATAGGATTTTGTGAGTTAGTTTAGCCTTATTAAAGAGTAGGCTTTGTGGAGTGGCAGTAACTGAAGACGTTCATGTAGGTTAGAATTGTCTGTAAGCTTATCACCATTGATTAAACGCACTGCCCTTTTCTGGAGTGAATACAGGCGTTTTGTTATTTATTTGGAGCATCCATCCCAGATTGTGGAGCAATAATCAATATGTGTTTGTATGTGGGAAGTATAGAATATCTTTCTTGTGTTTTCGTCGAGGAAGTTTTTAATTTTGGCAAGTTGGTATACTTTTTTGGCTATTTGTTTAACTAGAGCATGAACATGGGAATTAAAGGATAGATTTTGATCTATGATAAGACCCAGTGCCTTGTGCTCGGTTACACTTTCTACAGGCGTGCTGCCAATGTGCAGCTGAAGAGCTCTGTGAGTTTAGAGTGTGAAGTCTTTGTCTGGTTTGTATTAACACAGTTTTTGTTTTAGAAATGTTAATTTGCATGCGGTTTGCATGACTCCAGTTAACAACACTATTTATTTCCAATGAGACAGATAAAGACACAGGCAGCCAGAGACACAGAGAGAACGAACGAACGAACAATCTTTATTTTTAAAGGGTTAAGAATTGGGCACGCAAGCCCGTCTGACATTCTGCCCTTTTGATCTTTTTGCATTTTTCATTCATACATCACTTATGAAACTAAATCTTAGACAACAACAGAACAAAATGCATTAAAACGCCTGGAAAATGTGCAATAATCAATATTACATGAGTCACTAAACTACTTTTTGACATTGCTATTATAATGACTTAAGGTTGGTTCAGAAGAAGAAGAAGGAGGGGGAGGAGGAGAAATACAAAGAGACAGACAGCCAATGACACCGAGAGAAACGCAAAGAGACAAAGAGGGATGGAGAGTATTGGGAACAGTATATTATACACGACATAACCGGTATAGGTATGGTGCATTATCTGGCACAGCAGCTATTTCTTGTCCCTTCTTGACCACAAAAGGCACTGGTTGTAAGGATATCGCTGCTGCCATACCGTGCCCCTCGCCATCAACAGATACATCTACCAGCAACATCCCGGTTTTCGGGAAACATGGACCATCCCCAGACGGCGCAGTCTCACACGTGATTACAACAGTCACGCGACCAACCCTCTTCAATCACCATTACCGTAAAGTCCTGTCTGTTCCTCTTCGTTGCTATTTTTCTGTTTTAAGTAATACGTGTGTCTTCAGATGGTATCTTAAGCTAGTACTTGATTCTGAATAAGAACACAAAATATGACACGGAAGATCGGGGGAAGGAGAAACACACACAGATAGAGACAAACGCTTACTCCAAAGTTTCTTTCTTTCTTATTAACGAAAATATAAAAAAAAAAAAAAAAAAAAAAAAAAAAAAGAAATACTTAAGTCGAGATACGAAAGGTAATCCTATACATATAAAAACTGTGAACTGAAAAACTAAGAAATCGAACGACAAATGGATGCGGAAAACAAGTGAAGGAGAAAACGAAACGAAATGCAGAAGCATGTGAACAGATACACATGTATCACACACACACACACACACACACACACACACACACACACACACACACACACACACACACACACACACACACACACACACACACACACACACACACACACACACACACACACACACACACACACACACACACACACACACACACACACACACACACACACACACACACACACACACACACACACACACACACACACACACACACACACACACACACACACACACACACACACACACACACACACACACACACACACACACACACACACACACACACACACACACACACACACACACACACACACACACACACACACACACACACACACACACACACACACACACACACACACACACACACACACACACACACACACACACACACACACACACACACACACACACACACACACACACACACACACACACACACACACACACACACACACACACACACACACACACACACACACACACACACACACACACACACACACACACACACACACACACACACACACACACACACACACACACACACACACACACACACACACACACACACACACACACACACACACACACACACACACACACACACACACACACACACACACACACACACACACACACACACACACACACACACACACACACACACACACACACACACACACACACACACACACACACACACACACACACACACACACATTATGTCTTCAATTGTGGTCTTCACATATTCACAATTCTCAGACCAGGGGTTGGTTGAGGAGACTGGGAATGTTGTAGACATCGCGCGTCATTGTGTTCTTCTTCTTCTTCTTCTTCTTCTTCTTCTTCTTCTTCTTCTTCTTCTTCTTCTTCTTCTTCTTCTTCTTCTTCTTCTTCTTCTTCTTCCTCCTCCTCCTCCTCCCTAACTCCCTCCTTTTCCTTAATTAGTCAGTGAATATATTTCACTGACATCACACAGGGCAGTTAGGGGCCCCGCCTCCTGTGCTCGGTCCACATCCAACGTTTGTAGGACACACAGACTTGAACTCAGGTTGCCACCGACTGGTGGCCTGCAAGTTCTTGTTGACCGACCCTTTGTTGTAGGACACACAGACTTGAACTCAGGTTGCCACCGACTGGTGGCCTGCAAGTTCTTGTTGACCGACCCTTTGTTGTAGGACACACAGACTTGAACTCAGGTTGCCACCGACTGGTGGCCTGCAAGTTCTTGTTGACCGACCCTTTGTTGTAGGACACACAGACTTGAACTCAGGTTGCCACCGACTGGTGGCCTGCAAGTTCTTGTTGACCGACCCTTTGTTGTAGGACACACAGACTTGAACTCAGGTTGCCACCGACTGGTGGCCTGCAAGTTCTTGTTGACCGACCCTTTGTTGTAGGACACACAGACTTGAACTCAGGTTGCCACCGACTGGTGGCCTGCAAGTTCTTGTTGACCGACCCTTTGTTGTAGGACACACAGACTTGAACTCAGGTTGCCACCGACTGGTGGCCTGCAAGTTCTTGTTGACCGACCCTTTGTTGTAGGACACACAGACTTGAACTCAGGTTGCCACCGACTGGTGGCCTGCAAGTTCTTGTTGACCGACCCTTTGTTGTAGGACACACAGACTTGAACTCAGGTTGCCACCGACTGGTGGCCTGCAAGTTCTTGTTGACCGACCCTTTGTTGTAGGACACACAGACTTGAACTCAGGTTGCCACCGACTGGTGGCCTGCAAGTTCTTGTTGACCGACCCTTTGTTGTAGGACACACAGACTTGAACACAGGTTGCCACCGACTGGTGGCCTGCAAGTTCTTGTTGACCGACCCTTTGTTGTAGGACACACAGACTTGAACTCAGGTTGCCACCGACTGGTGGCCTGCAAGTTCTTGTTGACCGACCCTTTGTTGTAGGACACACAGACTTGAACACAGGTTGCCACCGACTGGTGGCCTGCAAGTTCTTGTTGACCGACCCTTTGTTGTAGGACACACAGACTTGAACACAGGTTGCCACCGACTGGTGGCCTGCAAGTTCTTGTTGACCGACCCTTTGTTGGTGATATTTCTGAAGTCCAGGCAAGGGCAGTTCTACTGTTAGAGTCAGCACTAGGACAGTTCTACTGTTAGAGTCAGCACTAGGTCCTAACCTCTCTCTGGAGGACTTGCCTGGACAGATCTAATGACAAAGTTAGGACCACTTTATTAGAACACTATATCAGTTGTTATATTGCATCACTGTATGTCATTTGTTATATTACATCACTGTAACTCAGTTGTTATATTATATCATTCTGTCTGCGTTGTTATTTTATATCATTCTATGTCAGTTGGTATAGGATATCATTTTGTGTCAGTTGTTATATCACTCTATGTCAGTTGTTATATTACATCACTGTATGACAGTTGATGTGTCATATCACCCCATGTCAATTGTTATATCACTGTATGCCAGTTGTTATGTTATATCATTCTATGTCAGTTGTTATATCACTATATGCCAGTTGTTATGTTATATAATTCTATGTCAGTTGTTATATTATATCATTCTATGTCAGTTGTTATATTATATCACTATATACACCAGTTGTTATATTATATCATTCTATGTCAGTTGTTATATTATATCATTCTGTGTCAGTTGTTATATTATATCACTATATACACCAGTTGTTATATTATATCATTCTGTGTCAGTTGTTGTATTATATCACTATATACACCAGTTGTTATATTATATCATTATATGCCAGTTGTTATATTATATCACTATATGTCAGTTGTTATATTACATCATTATATGTCAGTTGTTATATTATATCATTATATGTCAGTTGTTATATTATATCATTATATGTCAGTTGTTATATTATATCATTATATGTCAGTTGTTATATTACATCATTCTATGTCAGTTGTTATATTATATCATTATATGTCAGTTGTTATATTATATCATTATATGTCAGTTGTTATATTATATAACTATATGTCAGTTGTTATATTATATCATTATATGCCAGTTGTTATATAATAACATTCTATGCCAGTTGTTATATTATATAACTATATGTCAGTTGTTATATTATATAACTATATGTCAGTTGTTATATTATATAACTATATGTCAGTTGTTATATTATATCGCTATATGTCAGTTGTTATATTATATCATTATATGTCAGTTGTTATATTATATCATTATATGTCAGTTGTTATATTATATCATTATATGTCAGTTGTTATATTATATAACTATATCTCAGTTGTTATATTATATCATTATATGCCAGTTGTTATACAATAACATTCTATGCCAGTTGTTATATTATATCACTATATACACCAGTTGTTATATTATATCATTCTATGTCAGTTGTTATATTATTATATCACTATATACACCAGTTGTTATATTATATCACTATATGTCAGTTGTTATATTATATCACTATATACAACAGTTGTTATATTATATCATTATATGTCAGTTGTTAAATTATATCATTATATCTCGGTTGTTATATTATATCATTCTATGTCAGTTGTTATATTATATCATTCTATGTTAGTTGTTATATTATATCACTATATTCCAGTTATTATATTGTATCATTCTCTGTCAGTTGTTATATTATATCATTCTATATCATTTGTTATATTATACCACTATACACCAGTTGTTATATTATATCACTATATGCAAGTTGTTATATTATATCATTCTATATCATTTGTTGTTTTATTATACCACTATATACACCATTTGTTATATTATAATATTATATGTCAGTTGTTATATTATATCATTATATGTCAGTTGTTATATTATATCACTATATACCAGTTGTTATATTATATCATTCTATGTCAGTTGTTATATTATATCATTATATGTCAGTTGTTATATTATATCATTCTATGTCATTTGTTATATTATATCATTCTATGTCAGTTGTTATATTATATCACTATATGTCAGTTGCCATAGTATATCATTATATGTCAGTTGTTATATTATATCATTCTATGTCAGTTGTCATAATATATCATTATATGTCAGTTTTTATATCACAATATGGCAGCTGTGATATTATATCACTATATGTCAGCTGTTATGTTATATCATTCTATGTCATTTGTTATATTATATCATTCTATGTCAGTTGTTATATTATATCATTCTATGTCAGTTGTTATATTATATCATTCTATGTCATTTGTTATATTATATCATTCTATGTCAGTTTTTATATTATATCGCTATCTGTCAGCTGTTACGTTATATCACTGTATGTCAGTTGTAATATTTTATCATTCTATGTCAGTTGTTATATTATATCAATCTATATCAGTTGTTATATTATATCATTCTATGTCAGTTGTTATATTATATCACTCTATGTCAGTTGTTATATTATATCATTCTATGTCAGTTGTTATATTATATCATTCTATGTCAGTTATTATATTATATAATTCTATGTCAGTTGTCATAGTATATCATTCTATGTCAGTTGTTATATTATATCATTCTATGTCAGTTTTTATATCACAATCACTCTATGGCAGCTGTTATGTTATATCGTTCTATGTCAGTTGTTATATTATATCATTCTATGTCAGTTGTGGCAGTTCCAAAATCTGACTACATTTATATGCTCGGTGATTTCAATGCTCGTGTGGGCAAGGACTCGAGTTCATGGCCAGTGTGCCTTGGAAAATACAACATCGGTCGCATGAATGAAAATGGGCAAAGGCTGCTGGAACATTGCACCAGTAATGACCTATGTATTACAAACTCTTTTTTTAAAACAAAAGAGATGCATAAGGTCACATGGAAACATCCAAGATCCGGCCATTGGCACCAGCTGGACTTCATCGTCACACGGAGACAACATCTGAACCATATATCATTGACTCGTAGTTACCACAGTGCTGACTGTGATACGGATCATTCTTTGGTTGTTGCAAGGGTTAGACTGAGACCAAAGAGAATCTACACAGCTAAACACAAATCTAGCCCCAGGATTAATATTATTAACACTCATGATCCTGAAAAGTGCTTTCAGTTTCAACAGCAACTTGAAGACGCTTTCACTGATACACCAGAAAATTGTACAGTAAATGAAAAGTGGGGTCAAATTAAGGAAACTCTTTATAAAACTGCCGTAGGGGTTTACGGCACTGTGGATCATAAGAGGCAGGACTGGTTTGCGGCCAACAACGAGACTCTGCAGCCCTTGATTGATAAGAAGAAGAAAGCTCTCTTAAGAAACAAGGAAAGACCAACGCGTAACACTCTGAGTGAGCTAAGGCAAGCTAGGAAGGATGTGCAAAAGGCTGCCAGGCAGTGTGCAAATGATTATTGGATCAAGTTATGTGAGTCCATTCAAATCGCAAGTGATAAGGGAGACATAAGAAGCATGTATGAAGGAATAAAGAAAGATTGTGGTCCAGTGATCAAAAGAAGTGCACCATTGAAAACCTTGACTGGAGAAGTCATCACTGATAAGAAACAGCAGATGGACAGATGGGTAGAGCACTATTTGGAGCTTTACTCAAGTGAGACCAAACTAGCGGATGATGCCCTCAACGCCATAGAGGCTCTACCAACTCTTGACCACCTGGACACACTTCCCACCATAATAGAAGTTAAGTGTGCTATAAATGAACTTGCATCTGGCAAGGCTCCAGGTAAGGATGGGATTCCAATAGAGGTTATCAGGAGTGGGCAAGACACACTCACTATACAGATCCACCAGCTAATAGAGCTATGCTGGCGAGAAGGACAAGTCCCACAGGATTTCAAAGATTCAAGCATCATAACGCTGTACAAGAACAAGGGCGATCGGTGTGACTGCAACAACTATAGGGGTATCTCACTTCTGTGTATTGTTGGAAAAGTATTTGCCAGAATTGTTATACGCAGACTTCAAGTCCTAGGAGATCAAGTCTACCCCGAATCACAGTGTGGCTTTCGACAGAACCGGTCTACCACTGATATGATATTCTCATTGCGACAAATGCAAGAAAAATGCCGTGAACAGAATCAACCACTGTTTATTGCCTTCATCTACCTCACAAAGGCATTTGATTTGGTCAGTCGTGAGGGTCTATTCAAGGCACTAAAGAAGATTGGCTGCCCACCAACTCTTCTGTCCATTGTGGAATCGTTCCACACAGGCATGAAGGGTATAATCAAGTTTGATGGTGCAACTTCTGAAGAATTTGAAATCAAGAGTGGAGTTAAGCAAGGTTGTGTACTAGTTCCCACCCTCTTTGGAATATACTTTTCACTTCTACTGAAATATGCATTTCGTGATCAGGATGGTGGTATATACATTCACTCACGCTCAGATGGCGGCCTCTACAATGCTCAGAGATTGAAGGCTAAGACCAAAATTAGGAGGGTACTGATCAGAGAGTTGCTTTTTGCAGATGATGCTGCAGTTACGACCCACTCTGAGGAAGAATTGCAATGTCTACTATCTGCATTCTCCAATGCTTGTTCTGAATTTGGTTTAACAATTAGCAAAAAGAAGACACAGATTATGTCACAAGGTGCACATGGGGTACCATCAATCTTTATTGACGACGCCGAACTAGAGATAGTAGACCATTTTACATATCTAGGATCAGTGGTAAATAGCAAATTATCCCTAGATCAGGAAATCAACATCCGGATTGGTAAGGCAGCAACAACAATGAACAGGTTAAGAAAAAGAGTCTGGGAGAACAGGAAGCTTACTGCCAAAACAAAAGTCCTTGTCTATCAAGCCTGTGTCCTTAGTACTCTTCTCTATGGCAGTGAAACCTGGACAACTTACTCACACCAAGAGAACAATTTAAACAGCTTTCATATGCGGTGTCTGCGAAGAATTCTTGGTATTAAGTGGCAAGACAAAATCACAAATACTGAAGTATTGGAAAGATCAGGTTGTGTGACGGTGTATTCCATGCTCAGTCTTAGGACATCTTAGGAGGATGGATGATGGTAGAATACCAAAGGATATCTTTTTTGGTGAATTACAGATGGGTAAGAGATCTCAGGGTCGGCCTCTACTACGATACAAAGATGTGTGTAAGCGGGACATGATTGATACAGGCATTGATAATGCACATTGGGAGCAAGTCGCCGCTGAACGTGTTGCATGGAGGGCAAATATCAGAAATGGAATAAAGTCAAAGGAGAAAATTATTGCAGAAAAGTCACACACCAAGCGTTTGAGACGTAAGATGGTGCATGATGGTGGAAATGACCACGTGTTCACATGCACCCACTGTGAACGGACATTTACAGCGCAAATTGGCCTTATCAGTCACACTCGCTACCGCCATAGTTAAAAGTTATTATGCCTTTTTAAAGCACAAACTATCGTCTGTCAAGACGGCAATGTGCCAATGATGATGATGATGATGTCAGTTGTTATATTATATCATTCTATGTCAGTTGTTATATTATATCATTCTATGTCAGTTGTTACATTATATCATTCTATGTCAGTTGTTATATTATATAATTCTATATCAGTTGTTATATTATATCATTCTATGTCAGTTGTTATATTATATCATTCTATGTCAGTTGTTATATTATATCATTCTATGTCAGTTGTTATATTATATCATTCTATGTCAGTTGTTATATTATATCATTCTATATCAGTTGTTATATTATATCACTATATGTCAGTTGTTATATTATATCATTCTATGTCAGTTGTTATATTATATCATTCTATGTCAGTTGTTATATTATATCATTCTATGTCATTTGTTATATTATATCATTCTATGTCAGTTGTTATATTATATCATTCTATGTCAGTTGTTATATTATATCATTCTATATCAGTTGTTATATTATATCATTCTATATCAGTTGTTATATTATATCATTATATGTCAGTTGTTATATTATATCATTCTATGTCAGTTGTTATATTATATCATTCTATGTCAGTTGTTATATTATATCATTCTATGTCAGTTGTTATATTATATCATTCTATGGCAGCTGTTATATTATATCACTATATGCCAGTTGTTATATTATATCATTCTATGTCATTTGTTATATTATATCATTCTATGTCAGTTTTTATATTATATCGCTATCTGTCAGCTGTTATGTTATATCACTGTATGTCAGTTGTAATATTTTATCATTCTATGTCATTTGTTATATTATATCACTCTATGTCAGATGTTATATTATATCATTCTATGTCAGTTGTTATATTATATCAATCTATATCAGTTGTTATATTATATCATTCTATGTCAGTTGTTATATTATATCACTCTATGTCAGTTGTTATATTATATCATTCTATGTCAGTTGTTATATTATATCATTCTATGTCAGTTGTTATATTATATCATTCTATGTCAGTTATTATATTATATAATTCTATGTCAGTTGTCATAGTATATCATTCTATGGCAGCTGTTATATTATATCACTATATGCCAGTTGTTATATTATATCATTCTATGTCATTTGTTATATTATATCATTCTATGTCAGTTTTTATATTATATCGCTATCTGTCAGCTGTTATGTTATATCACTGTATGTCAGTTGTAATATTTTATCATTCTATGTCATTTGTTATATTATATCACTCTATGTCAGATGTTATATTATATCATTCTATGTCAGTTGTTATATTATATCAATCTATATCAGTTGTTATATTATATCATTCTATGTCAGTTGTTATATTATATCACTCTATGTCAGTTGTTATATTATATCATTCTATGTCAGTTGTTATATTATATCATTCTATGTCAGTTATTATATTATATAATTCTATGTCAGTTGTCATAGTATATCATTCTATGTCAGTTGTTATATTATATCATTCTATGTCAGTTTTTATATCACAATCACTCTATGGCAGCTGTTATGTTATATCGTTCTATGTCAGTTGTTATATTATATCATTCTATGTCAGTTGTGGCAGTTCCAAAATCTGACTACATTTATATGCTCGGTGATTTCAATGCTCGTGTGGGCAAGGACTCGAGTTCATGGCCAGTGTGCCTTGGAAAATACAACATCGGTCGCATGAATGAAAATGGGCAAAGGCTGCTGGAACATTGCACCAGTAATGACCTATGTATTACAAACTCTTTTTTTTAAACAAAAGAGATGCATAAGGTCACATGGAAACATCCAAGATCCGGCCATTGGCACCAGCTGGACTTCATCATCACACGGAGACAACATCTGAACCATATATCATTGACTCGTAGTTACCACAGTGCTGACTGTGATACGGATCATTCTTTGGTTGTTGCAAGGGTTAGACTGAGACCAAAGAGAATCTACACAGCTAAACACAAATCTAGCCCCAGGATTAATATTATTAACACTCATGATCCTGAAAAGTGCTTTCAGTTTCAACAGCAACTTGAAGACGCTTTCACTGATACACCAGAAAATTGTACAGTAAATGAAAAGTGGGGTCAAATTAAGGAAACTCTTTATAAAACTGCCGTAGGGGTTTACGGCACTGTGGATCATAAGAGGTAGGACTGGTTTGCGGCCAACAACGAGACTCTGCAGCCCTTGATTGATAAGAAGAAGAAAGCTCTCTTAAGAAACAAGGAAAGACCAACGCGTAACACTCTGAGTGAGCTAAGGCAAGCTAGGAAGGATGTGCAAAAGGCTGCCAGGCAGTGTGCAAATGATTATCGGATCAAGTTATGTGAGTCAATTCAAATCGCAAGTGATAAGGGAGACATAAGAAGCATGTATGAAGGAATAAAGAAAGCCTGTGGTCCAGTGATCAAAAGAAGTGCACCATTGAAAACCTTGACTGGAGAAGTCATCACTGATAAGAAACAGCAGATGGACAGATGGGTAGAGCACTATTTGGAGCTTTACTCAAGTGAGACCAAACTAGCGGATGATGCCCTCAACGCCATAGAGGGTCTACCAACTCTTGACCACCTGGACACACTTCCCACAATAATAGAAGTTAAGTGTGCTATAAATGAACTTGCATCTGGCAAGGCTCCAGGTAAGGATGGGATTCCAATAGAGGTTATCAGGAGTGGGCAAGACACACTCACTATACAGATCCACCAGCTAATAGAGCTATGCTGGCGAGAAGGACAAGTCCCACAGGATTTCAAAGATTCAAGCATCATAACGCTGTATAAGAACAAGGGCGATCGGAGCGACTGCAACAACTATAGGGGTATCTCACTTCTGTGTATTGTTGGAAAAGTATTTGCCAGAATTGTTCTACGCAGACTTCAAGTCCTAGGAGATCAAGTCTACCCCGAATCACAGTGTTGCTTTCGACAGAACCGGTCTACCACTGATATGATATTCTCATTGCGACAAATGCAAGAAAAATGCCGTGAACAGAATCAACCACTGTTTATTGCCTTCATCTACCTCACAAAGGCATTTGATTTGGTCAGTCGTGAGGGTCTATTCAAGGCACTAAAGAAGATTGGCTGCCCACCAACTCTTCTGTCCATTGTGGAATCGTTCCACACAGGCATGAAGGGTATAATCAAGTTTGATGGTGCAACTTCTGAAGAATTTGAAATCAAGAGTGGAGTTAAGCAAGGTTGTGTACTAGTTCCCACCCTCTTTGGAATATACTTTTCACTTCTACTGAAATATGCATTTCGTGATCAGGATGGTGGTATATACATTCACTCACGCTCAGATGGCGGCCTCTACAATGCTCAGAGATTGAAGGCTAAGACCAAAATTAGGAGGGTACTGATCAGAGAGTTGCTTTTTGCAGATGATGCTGCAGTTACGACCCACTCTGAGGAAGAATTGCAATGTCTACTATCTGCATTCTCCAATGCTTGTTCTGAATTTGGTTTAACAATTAGCAAAAAGAAGACACAGATTATGTCACAAGGTGCACATGGGGTACCATCAATCTTTATTGACGACGCCGAACTAGAGATAGTAGACCATTTTACATATCTAGGATCAGTGGTAAATAGCAAATTATCCCTAGATCAGGAAATCAACATCCGGATTGGTAAGGCAGCAACAACAATGAACAGGTTAAGAAAAAGAGTCTGGGAGAACAGGAAGCTTACTGCCAAAACAAAAGTCCTTGTCTATCAAGCCTGTGTCCTTAGTGCTCTTCTCTATGGCAGTGAAACCTGGACAACTTACTCACACCAAGAGAACAATTTAAACAGCTTTCATATGCGGTGTCTGCGAAGAATTCTTGGTATTAAGTGGCAAGACAAAATCACAAATACTGAAGTATTGGAAAGATCAGGTTGTGTGACGGTGTATTCCATGCTCAGTCTTCGTAGACTTAGATGGATAGGACATCTTAGGAGGATGGATGATGGTAGAATACCAAAGGATATCTTTTTTGGTGAATTACAGATGGGTAAGAGATCTCAGGGTCGGCCTCTACTACGATACAAAGATGTGTGTAAGCGGGACATGATTGATACAGGCATTGATAATGCACATTGGGAGCAAGTCGCCGCTGAACGTGTTGCATGGAGGGCAAATATCAGAAATGGAATAAAGTCAAAGGAGAAAATTATTGCAGAAAAGTCACACACCAAGCGTTTGAGACGTAAGATGGTGCATGATGGTGGAAATGACCACGTGTTCACATGCACCCACTGTGAACGGACATTTACAGCGCAAATTGGCCTTATCAGTCACACTCGCTACCGCCAGAGTTAAAAGTTATTATGCCTTTTTAACGCACAAACTATCGTCTGTCAAGACGGCAATGTGCCAATGATGATGATGATGATGTCAGTTGTTATATTATATCATTCTATGTCAGTTGTTATATTATATCATTCTATGTCAGTTGTTATATTATATCATTCTATGTCAGTTGTTATATTTTATCATTCTATGTCAGTTGTTATATTATATCATTCTATGTCAGTTGTTATATTATATCATTCTATGTCAGTTGTTATATTATATCATTCTATATCAGTTGTTATATTATATCACTATATGTCAGTTGTTATATTATATCATTCTATGTCAGTTGTTATATTATATCATTCTATGTCAGTTGTTATATTATATCATTCTATGTCAGTTGTTATATTTTATCATTCTATGTCAGTTGTTATATTATATCATTCTATGTCAGTTGTTATATTATATCATTCTATGTCAGTTGTTATATTATATCATTCTATATCAGTTGTTATATTATATCACTATATGTCAGTTGTTATATTATATCATTCTATGTCAGTTGTTATATTATATCATTATATGTCAGTTGTTATATTATATCATTCTATGTCATTTGTTATATTATATCATTCTATGTCAGTTGTTATATTATATCATTCTATGTCAGTTGTTATATTATATCATTCTATATCAGTTGTTATATTATATCATTCTATATCAGTTGTTATATTATATCATTATATGTCAGTTGTTATATTATATCATTCTATGTCAGTTGTTATATTATATCATTCTATGTCAGTTGTTATATTATATCATTCTATGTCACTTGTTATATTATATCATTCTATGTCAGTTGTTATATTATATCATTCTATGTCAGTTGTTATATTATATAATTCTATATCAGTTGTTATATTGTATCACTATATGCCAGTTGTTATATTATATCATTATATGTCAGTTGTTATATTATATCATTCTATGTCAGTTGTTATATTATATCATTCTCTGTCAGTTGTTATATTATATCATTCTCTGTCAGTTGTTATATTATATCATTCTATGTCAGTTGTTATATTATATCATTCTATGGCAGCTGTTATATTATATCACTATATGCCAGTTGTTATATTATATCATTCTATGCCAGTTGTTATATTATATCACTATATGCCAGTTGTTATATTATATCATTATATGCCAGTTGTTATATTATATCATTATATGCCAGTTGTTATATTATATCACTCTATGCCAGTTGTTATATTATATCACTATATGCCAGTGGTTATATTATATCATTCTATGCCAGTTGTTATATTATATCATTCTATGCCAGTTGTTATATTATATCACTATAGGCCAGTTGTTATATTATATCATTCTATGCCAGTTGTTATATTATATCATTCTATGCCAGTTGTTATATTATATCACTATATGCCAGTTGTTATATTATATCACTATATGCCAGTTGTTATATTATATCACTATATGCCATTTGTTATATTATATCACTATATGCCAGTTGTTATATTATATCATTCTATGCCAGTTGTTATATTATATCATTATACGTCAGTTGTTATATTATATCATTATATGTCAGTTGTTATATTATATCACTATATGTCAGTTGTTATATTATATCACTATATGTCAGTTGTTATATTATATCACTATATGCCAGTTGTTATATTATATCACTATATGCCAGTTGTTATATTATATCACTATATGCCAGTTGTTATATTATATCACTATATGTCAGTTGTTATATTATATCACTATATGCCAGTTGTTATATTATATCACTATATGCCAGTTGTTATATTATATCACTATATGCCAGTTGTTATATTATATCATTCTATGTCAGTTGTTATATTATATAATTCTATATCAGTTGCTATATTGTATCACTATATGCCAGTTGTTATATTATATCATTATATGTCAGTTGTTATATTATATCATTCTATGTCAGTTGTTATATTATATCACTCTCTGTCAGTTGTTATATTATATCATTCTCTGTCAGTTGTTATATTATATCATTCTATGTCAGTTGTTATATTATATCATTCTATGTCAGTTGTTATATTATATCATTCTATGGCAGCTGTTATATTATATCACTATATGCCAGTTGTTATATTATATCATTCTATGCCAGTTGTTATATTATATCACTATATGCCAGTTGTTATATTATATCATTATATGCCAGTTGTTATATTATATCATTATATGCCAGTTGTTATATTATATCACTCTATGCCAGTTGTTATATTATATCACTATATGCCAGTGGTTATATTATATCATTCTATGCCAGTTGTTATATTATATCATTCTATGCCAGTTGTTATATTATATCACTATAGGCCAGTTGTTATATTATATCATTCTATGCCAGTTGTTATATTATATCACTATATGCCAGTTGTTATATTGTATCACTATATGCCAGTTGTTATATTATATCACTATAGGCCAGTTGTTATAGTATATCATTCTATGCCAGTTGTTATATTATATCATTCTATGTCAGTTGTTATATTATATCATTCTATGTCAGTTGTTATATTATATCATTCTATGTCAGTTGTTATATTATATCACTATATGCCAGTTGTTATATTATATCACTATATGCTAGTTGTTATATTATATCACTATATGTCAGTTGTTATATTATATCACTATATGCCAGTTGTTATATTATATCACTATATGCCAGTTGTTATATTATATCACTATATGCCAGTTGTTATATTATATCACTATATGCCAGTTGTTATATTATATCACTATATGCCAGTTGTTATATTATATCACTATATGCCAGTTGTTATATTATATCACTATATGCCAGTTGTTATATTATATCACTATATGCCAGTTGTTATATTATATCACTATATGCCAGTTGTTATATTATATCACTATATGCCAGTTGTTATATTATATCACTATATGCCAGTTGTTATATTATATCACTATATGCCAGTTGTTATATTATATCACTATATGTCAGTTGTTATATTATATCACTATATGTCAGTTGTTATATTATATCACTATATGCCAGTTGTTATATTATATCACTATATGCCAGTTGTTATATTATATCACTATATGTCAGTTGTTATATTATATCATTCTATGCCAGTTGTTATATTATATCACTATAGACCAGTTGTTATATTATATCATTCTATGTCAGTTGTTATATTATATCATTCTATGTCAGTTGTTATATTATATCATTCTATGTCAGTTGTTATATTATATCACTATATGCCAGTTGTTATATTATATCACTATATGCCAGTTGTTATATTATATCACTATATACCAGTTGTTATATTATATCACTATAAACCAGTTGTTATATCATTCTATATCAGTTGTTATATTATATCATTCTATGTCAGTTGTTATATTATATCATTCTATATCAGTTGTTATATTATATCACTATATGCCAGTTGTTATATTATATCATTATATGTCAGTTGTTATATTATATCACTATATGCCAGTTGTTATATTATATCACTATATGCCAGTTGTTATATTATATCACTATATACCAGTTGTTATATTATATCACTATATACCAGTTGTTATATCATTCTATATCAGTTGTTATATTATATCATTCTATGTCAGTTGTTATATTATATCATTCTATATCAGTTGTTATATTATATCACTATATGCCAGTTGTTATATTATATCATTATATGTCAGTTATTATATTATATCATTCTATGTCAGTTGTTATATTATATCACTCTCTGTCAGTTGTTATATTATATCATTCTCTGTCAGTTGTTATATTATATCATTCTCTGTCAGTTGTTATATTATATCATTCTATGTCAGTTGTTATATTATATCATTCTATGGCAGCTGTTATATTATATCACTATATGCCAGTTGTTATATTATATCATTCTATGTCATTTGTTATATTATATCATTCTATGTCAGTTTTTATATTATATCGCTATCTGTCAGCTGTTATGTTATATCACTGTATGTCAGTTGTAATATTTTATCATTCTATGTCATTTGTTATATTATATCACTCTATGTCAGATGTTATATTATATCATTCTATGTCAGTTGTTATATTATATCAATCTATATCAGTTGTTATATTATATCATTCTATGTCAGTTGTTATATTATATCACTCTATGTCAGTTGTTATATTATATCATTCTATGTCAGTTGTTATATTATATCATTCTATGTCAGTTATTATATTATATAATTCTATGTCAGTTGTCATAGTATATCATTCTATGTCAGTTGTTATATTATATCATTCTATGTCAGTTTTTATATCACAATCACTCTATGGCAGCTGTTATGTTATATCGTTCTATGTCAGTTGTTATATTATATCATTCTATGTCAGTTGTGGCAGTTCCAAAATCTGACTACATTTATATGCTCGGTGATTTCAATGCTCGTGTGGGCAAGGACTCGAGTTCATGGCCAGTGTGCCTTGGAAAATACAACATCGGTCGCATGAATGAAAATGGGCAAAGGCTGCTGGAACATTGCACCAGTAATGACCTATGTATTACAAACTCTTTTTTTAAAACAAAAGAGATGCATAAGGTCACATGGAAACATCCAAGATCCGGCCATTGGCACCAGCTGGACTTCATCATCACAGGGAGACAACATCTGAACCATATATCATTGACTCGTAGTTACCACAGTGCTGACTGTGATACGGATCATTCTTTGGTTGTTGCAAGGGTTAGACTGAGACCAAAGAGAATCTACACAGCTAAACACAAATCTAGCCCCAGGATTAATATTATTAACACTCATGATCCTGAAAAGTGCTTTCAGTTTCAACAGCAACTTGAAGACGCTTTCACTGATACACCAGAAAATTGTACAGTAAATGAAAAGTGGGGTCAAATTAAGGAAACTCTTTATAAAACTGCCGTAGGGGTTTACGGCACTGTGGATCATAAGAGGCAGGACTGGTTTGCGGCCAACAACGAGACTCTGCAGCCCTTGATTGATAAGAAGAAGAAAGCTCTCTTAAGAAACAAGGAAAGACCAACGCGTAACACTCTGAGTGAGCTAAGGCAAGCTAGGAAGGATGTGCAAAAGGCTGCCAGGCAGTGTGCAAATGATTATTGGATCAAGTTATGTGAGTCCATTCAAATCGCAAGTGATAAGGGAGACATAAGAAGCATGTATGAAGGAATAAAGAAAGCCTGTGGTCCAGTGATCAAAAGAAGTGCACCATTGAAAACCTTGACTGGAGAAGTCATCACTGATAAGAAACAGCAGATGGACAGATGGGTAGAGCACTATTTGGAGCTTTACTCAAGTGAGACCAAACTAGCGGATGATGCCCTCAACGCCATAGAGGCTCTACCAACTCTTGACCACCTGGACACACTTCCCACCATAATAGAAGTTAAGTGTGCTATAAATGAACTTGCATCTGGCAAGGCTCCAGGTAAGGATGGGATTCCAATAGAGGTTATCAGGAGTGGGCAAGACACACTCACTATACAGATCCACCAGCTAATAGAGCTATGCTGGCGAGAAGGACAAGTCCCACAGGATTTCAAAGATTCAAGCATCATAACGCTGTATAAGAACAAGGGCGATCGGAGCGACTGCAACAACTATAGGGGTATCTCACTTCTGTGTATTGTTGGAAAAGTATTTGCCAGAATTGTTCTACGCAGACTTCAAGTCCTAGGAGATCAAGTCTACCCCGAATCACAGTGTGGCTTTCGACAGAACCGGTCTACCACTGATATGATATTCTCATTGCGACAAATGCAAGAAAAATGCCGTGAACAGAATCAACCACTGTTTATTGCCTTCATCTACCTCACAAAGGCATTTGATTTGGTCAGTCGTGAGGGTCTATTCAAGGCACTAAAGAAGATTGGCTGCCCACCAACTCTTCTGTCCATTGTGGAATCGTTCCACACAGGCATGAAGGGTATAATCAAGTTTGATGGTGCAACTTCTGAAGAATTTGAAATCAAGAGTGGAGTTAAGCAAGGTTGTGTACTAGTTCCCACCCTCTTTGGAATATACTTTTCACTTCTACTGAAATATGCATTTCGTGATCAGGATGGTGGTATATACATTCACTCCCGCTCAGATGGCGGCCTCTACAATGCTCAGAGATTGAAGGCTAAGACCAAAATTAGGAGGGTACTGATCAGAGAGTTGCTTTTTGCAGATGATGCTGCAGTTACGACCCACTCTGAGGAAGAATTGCAATGTCTACTATCTGCATTCTCCAATGCTTGTTCTGAATTTGGTTTAACAATTAGCAAAAAGAAGACACAGATTATGTCACAAGGTGCACATGGGGTACCATCAATCTTTATTGACGACGCCGAACTAGAGATAGTAGACCATTTTACATATCTAGGATCAGTGGTAAATGGCAAATTATCCCTAGATCAGGAAATCAACATCCGGATTGGTAAGGCAGCAACAACAATGAACAGGTTAAGAAAAAGAGTCTGGGAGAACAGGAAGCTTACTGCCAAAACAAAAGTCCTTGTCTATCAAGCCTGTGTCCTTAGTACTCTTCTCTATGGCAGTGAAACCTGGACAACTTACTCACACCAAGAGAACAATTTAAACAGCTTTCATATGCGGTGTCTGCGAAGAATTCTTGGTATTAAGTGGCAAGACAAAATCACAAATACTGAAGTATTGGAAAGATCAGGTTGTGTGACGGTGTATTCCATGCTCAGTCTTCGTAGACTTAGATGGATAGGACATCTTAGGAGGATGGATGATGGTAGAATACCAAAGGATATCTTTTTGGTGAATTACAGATGGGTAAGAGATCTCAGGGTCGGCCTCTACTACGATACAAAGATGTGTGTAAGCGGGACATGATTGATACAGGCATTGATAATGCACATTGGGAGCAAGTCGCCGCTGAACGTGTTGCATGGAGGGCAAATATCAGAAATGGAATAAAGTCAAAGGAGAAAATTATTGCAGAAAAGTCACACACCAAGCGTTTGAGACGTAAGATGGTGCATGATGGTGGAAATGACCACGTGTTCACATGCACCCACTGTGAACGGACATTTACAGCGCAAATTGGCCTTATCAGTCACACTCGCTACCGCCATAGTTAAAAGTTATTATGCCTTTTTAAAGCACAAACTATCGTCTGTCAAGACGGCAATGTGCCAATGATGATGATGATGATGTCAGTTGTTATATTATATCATTCTATGTCAGTTGTTATATTATATCATTCTATGTCAGTTGTTACATTATATCATTCTATGTCAGTTGTTATATTATATCATTCTATATCAGTTGTTATATTATATCATTCTATGTCAGTTGTTATATTATATCATTCTATGTCAGTTGTTATATTATATCATTCTATGTCAGTTGTTATATTATATCATTCTATGTCAGTTGTTATATTATATCATTCTATATCAGTTGTTATATTATATCACTATATGTCAGTTGTTATATTATATCATTCTATGTCAGTTGTTATATTATATCATTCTATGTCAGTTGTTATATTATATCATTCTATGTCATTTGTTATATTATATCATTCTATGTCAGTTGTTATATTATATCATTCTATGTCAGTTGTTATATTATATCATTCTATATCAGTTGTTATATTATATCATTCTATATCAGTTGTTATATTATATCATTATATGTCAGTTGTTATATTATATCATTCTATGTCAGTTGTTATATTATATCATTCTATGTCAGTTGTTATATTATATCATTCTATGTCAGTTGTTATATTATATCATTCTATGTCAGTTGTTATATTATATCATTCTATGTCAGTTGTTATATTATATCATTCTATGTCAGTTGTTATATTATATCACTATATGCCAGTTGTTATATTATATCATTATATGTCAGTTGTTATATTATATCATTCTATGTCAGTTGTTATATTATATCTCTCTGTCAGTTGTTATATTATATCATTCTCTGTCAGTTGTTATATTATATCATTCTCTGTCAGTTGTTATATTATATCATTCTATGTCAGTTGTTATATTATATCATTCTATGGCAGCTGTTATATTATATCACTATATGCCAGTTGTTATATTATATCATTCTATGTCATTTGTTATATTATATCATTCTATGTCAGTTTTTATATTATATCGCTATCTGTCAGCTGTTATGTTATATCACTGTATGTCAGTTGTAATATTTTATCATTCTATGTCATTTGTTATATTATATCACTCTATGTCAGATGTTATATTATATCATTCTATGGTCAGTTGTTATATTATATCAATCTATATCAGTTGTTATATTATATCATTCTATGTCAGTTGTTATATTATATCACTCTATGTCAGTTGTTATATTATATCATTCTATGTCAGTTGTTATATTATATCATTCTATGTCAGTTATTATATTATATAATTCTATGTCAGTTGTCATAGTATATCATTCTATGTCAGTTGTTATATTATATCATTCTATGTCAGTTTTTATATCACAATCACTCTATGGCAGCTGTTATGTTATATCGTTCTATGTCAGTTGTTATATTATATCATTCTATGTCAGTTGTGGCAGTTCCAAAATCTGACTACATTTATATGCTCGGTGATTTCAATGCTCGTGTGGGCAAGGACTCGAGTTCATGGCCAGTGTGCCTTGGAAAATACAACATCGGTCGCATGAATGAAAATGGCAAAGGCTGCTGGAACATTGCACCAGTAATGACCTATGTATTACAAACTCTTTTTTTTAAACAAAAGAGATGCATAAGGTCACATGGAAACATCCAAGATCCGGCCATTGGCACCAGCTGGACTTCATCATCACACGGAGACAACATCTGAACCATATATCATTGACTCGTAGTTACCACAGTGCTGACTGTGATACGGATCATTCTTTGGTTGTTGCAAGGGTTAGACTGAGACCAAAGAGAATCTACACAGCTAAACACAAATCTAGCCCCAGGATTAATATTATTAACACTCATGATCCTGAAAAGTGCTTTCAGTTTCAACAGCAACTTGAAGACGCTTTCACTGATACACCAGAAAATTGTACAGTAAATGAAAAGTGGGGTCAAATTAAGGAAACTCTTTATAAAACTGCCGTAGGGGTTTACGGCACTGTGGATCATAAGAGGTAGGACTGGTTTGCGGCCAACAACGAGACTCTGCAGCCCTTGATTGATAAGAAGAAGAAAGCTCTCTTAAGAAACAAGGAAAGACCAACGCGTAACACTCTGAGTGAGCTAAGGCAAGCTAGGAAGGATGTGCAAAAGGCTGCCAGGCAGTGTGCAAATGATTATCGGATCAAGTTATGTGAGTCAATTCAAATCGCAAGTGATAAGGGAGACATAAGAAGCATGTATGAAGGAATAAAGAAAGCCTGTGGTCCAGTGATCAAAAGAAGTGCACCATTGAAAACCTTGACTGGAGAAGTCATCACTGATAAGAAACAGCAGATGGACAGATGGGTAGAGCACTATTTGGAGCTTTACTCAAGTGAGACCAAACTAGCGGATGATGCCCTCAACGCCATAGAGGGTCTACCAACTCTTGACCACCTGGACACACTTCCCACATAATAGAAGTTAAGTGTGCTATAAATGAACTTGCATCTGGCAAGGCTCCAGGTAAGGATGGGATTCCAATAGAGGTTATCAGGAGTGGGCAAGACACACTCACTATACAGATCCACCAGCTAATAGAGCTATGCTGGCGAGAAGGACAAGTCCCACAGGATTTCAAAGATTCAAGCATCATAACGCTGTATAAGAACAAGGGCGATCGGAGCGACTGCAACAACTATAGGGGTATCTCACTTCTGTGTATTGTTGGAAAAGTATTTGCCAGAATTGTTCTACGCAGACTTCAAGTCCTAGGAGATCAAGTCTACCCCGAATCACAGTGTGGCTTTCGACAGAACCGGTCTACCACTGATATGATATTCTCATTGCGACAAATGCAAGAAAAATGCCGTGAACAGAATCAACCACTGTTTATTGCCTTCATCTACCTCACAAAGGCATTTGATTTGGTCAGTCGTGAGGGTCTATTCAAGGCACTAAAGAAGATTGGCTGCCCACCAACTCTTCTGTCCATTGTGGAATCGTTCCACACAGGCATGAAGGGTATAATCAAGTTTGATGGTGCAACTTCTGAAGAATTTGAAATCAAGAGTGGAGTTAAGCAAGGTTGTGTACTAGTTCCCACCCTCTTTGGAATATACTTTTCACTTCTACTGAAATATGCATTTCGTGATCAGGATGGTGGTATATACATTCACTCACGCTCAGATGGCGGCCTCTACAATGCTCAGAGATTGAAGGCTAAGACCAAAATTAGGAGGGTACTGATCAGAGAGTTGCTTTTTGCAGATGATGCTGCAGTTACGACCCACTCTGAGGAAGAATTGCAATGTCTACTATCTGCATTCTCCAATGCTTGTTCTGAATTTGGTTTAACAATTAGCAAAAAGAAGACACAGATTATGTCACAAGGTGCACATGGGGTACCATCAATCTTTATTGACGACGCCGAACTAGAGATAGTAGACCATTTTACATATCTAGGATCAGTGGTAAATGGCAAATTATCCCTAGATCAGGAAATCAACATCCGGATTGGTAAGGCAGCAACAACAATGAACAGGTTAAGAAAAAGAGTCTGGGAGAACAGGAAGCTTACTGCCAAAACAAAAGTCCTTGTCTATCAAGCCTGTGTCCTTAGTACTCTTCTCTATGGCAGTGAAACCTGGACAACTTACTCACACCAAGAGAACAATTTAAACAGCTTTCATATGCGGTGTCTGCGAAGAATTCTTGGTATTAAGTGGCAAGACAAAATCACAAATACTGAAGTATTGGAAAGATCAGGTTGTGTGACGGTGTATTCCATGCTCAGTCTTCGTAGACTTAGATGGATAGGACATCTTAGGAGGATGGATGATGGTAGAATACCAAAGGATATCTTTTTTGGTGAATTACAGATGGGTAAGAGATCTCAGGGTCGGCCTCTACTACGATACAAAGATGTGTGTAAGCGGGACATGATTGATACAGGCATTGATAATGCACATTGGGAGCAAGTCGCCGCTGAACGTGTTGCATGGAGGGCAAATATCAGAAATGGAATAAAGTCAAAGGAGAAAATTATTGCAGAAAAGTCACACACCAAGCGTTTGAGACGTAAGATGGTGCATGATGGTGGAAATGACCACGTGTTCACATGCACCCACTGTGAACGGACATTTACAGCGCAAATTGGCCTTATCAGTCACACTCGCTACCGCCATAGTTAAAAGTTATTATGCCTTTTTAACGCACAAACTATCGTCTGTCAAGACGGCAATGTGCCAATGATGATGATGATGATGTCAGTTGTTATATTATATCATTCTATGTCAGTTGTTATATTATATCATTCTATGTCAGTTGTTATATTATATCATTCTATGTCAGTTGTTATATTTTATTCATCTATGTCAGTTGTTATATTATATCATTCTATGTCAGTTGTTATATTATATCATTCTATGTCAGTTGTTATATTATATCATTCTATATCAGTTGTTATATTATATCACTATATGTCAGTTGTTATATTATATCATTCTATGTCAGTTGTTATATTATATCATTCTATGTCAGTTGTTATATTATATCATTCTATGTCAGTTGTTATATTATATCATTCTATGGTCAGTTGTTATATATATCATTCTATGTCAGTTGTTATATTATATCATTCTAGTCAGTTGTTATATTATATCATTCTATATCAGTTGTTATATTATATCACTATATGTCAGTTTTTATATTATATCATTATATGTCAGTTGTTATATTATATCATTATATGTCAGTTGTTATATTATATCATTCTATGTCAGTTGTTATATTATATCATTCTATGTCAGTTGTTATATTATATCATTCTATGTCAGTTGTTATATTATATCATTCTATATCAGTTGTTATATTATATCATTCTATATCAGTTGTTATATTATATCATTATATGTCAGTTGTTATATATATCATTCTATGTCAGTTGTTATATTATATCATTCTATGTCAGTTGTTATATTATATCATTCTATGTCACTTGTTATATTATATCATTCTATGTCAGTTGTTATATTATATCATTCTATGTCAGTTGTTATATTATATAATTCTATATCAGTTGTTATATTGTATCACTATATGCCAGTTGTTATATTATATCATTATATGTCAGTTGTTATATTATATCATTCTATGTCAGTTGTTATATTATATCATTCTCTGTCAGTTGTATATTTATATCATTCTCTGTCAGTTGTTATATTATATCATTCTATGTCAGTTGTTATATTATATCATTCTATGGCAGCTGTTATATTATATCACTATATGCCAGTTGTTATATTATATCATTCTATGCCAGTTGTTATATTATATCACTATATGCCAGTTGTTATATTATATCATTATATGCCAGTTGTTATATTATATCATTATATGCCAGTTGTTATATTATATCACTATATGCCAGTTGTTATATTATATCACTATATGCCAGTGGTTATATTATATCATTCTATGCCAGTTGTTATATTATATCATTCTATGCCAGTTGTTATATTATATCACTATAGGCCAGTTGTTATATTATATCATTCTATGCCAGTTGTTATATTATATCATTCTATGCCAGTTTGTTATATTATATCACTATATGCCAGTTGTTATATTATATCACTATATGCCAGTTGTTATATTATATCACTATATGCCATTTGTTATATTATATCACTATATGCCAGTTGTTATATTATATCATTCTATGCCAGTTGTTATATTATATCATTATACGTCAGTTGTTATATTATATCATTATATGTCAGCTGTTATATTATATCACTATATGTCAGTTGTTATATTATATCACTATATGTCAGTTGTTATATTATATCACTATATGCCAGTTGTTATATTATATTCACTATATGCCAGTTGTTATATTATATCACTATATGCCAGTTGTTATATATATCATCACTATGTCAGTTGTTATATATATCACTATATGCCAGTTGTTATATTATATCACTATATGCCAGTTGTTATATTATATCACTATATGCCAGTTGTTATATTATATCATTCTATGTCAGTTGTTATATTATATAATTCTATATCAGTTGTTATATTGTATCACTATATGCCAGTTGTTATATTATATCATTATATGTCAGTTGTTATATTATATCATTCTATGTCAGTTGTTATATTATATCACTCTCTGTCAGTTGTTATATTATATCATTCTCTGTCAGTTGTTATATTATATCATTCTATGTCAGTTGTTATATTATATCATTCTATGTCAGTTGTTATATTATATCATTCTATGGCAGCTGTTATATTATATCACTATATGTCCAGTTGTTATATTATATCATTCTATGCCAGTTGTTATATTATATCACTATATGCCAGTTGTTATATTATATCATTATATGCCAGTTGTTATATTATATCATTATATGCCAGTTGTTATATTATATCATCTATGCCAGTTGTTATATTATATCATATACAGTGGTTATATTATATCATTCTATGCCAGTTGTTATATTATATCATTCTATGCCAGTTGTTATATTATATCACTATAGGCAGTTGTTATATTATATCATTCTAGCCAGTTGTTATATTATATCACTATATCCCAGTTGTTATATTTGTATCACTATAGGCCAGTTGTTATATTATATCACTATAAGGCCAGTTGTTATATTATATCATTCTATGCCAGTTGTATATTATATCATTCTATGTCAGTTGTTATTTATCATCATTCTAGTCAGTTGTTATATTATATCACTATGTCAGTTGTTATATTATATCACTATATGCCAGTTTTATATTATATCACTATATGCCAGTTGTTATATATATCACTATATGTCAGTTGTTATATTTATCACTATATGCCAGTTGTTATATTATATCACTATATGCCAGTTGTTATATTATATCACTATTGCCAGTGTTATATTAATCACTATATGCCAGTTGTTATATTATATCAATATATGCAGTTGTTATATTATATCACTATATGCCAGTTGTTATATATATCACTATATGCCAGTTGTTATATTATATCACTATATGCAAGTGTTTATATATATCACATAGAACTGTTGTTATATTATATCACTATATGCCAGTTGTTATATTAGATCACTAATGCCAGTGTTATATTATATCCACTATGTGCCAGTTGTTATATTATATACATATATGTCAGTTGTCTATTATATACACTTAGTCAGTTGTTATATTTATATGACTATATGCCGTGTTATATTATATCATATATGCAGTTGTATATTATATCCTATATGTCAGTTGTTATATTAATCATTTATGCCAGTGTTATATTATATCACTATAGACCAGTTGGTATAGTATATCACTAGTCAGTGTATATGATATTCATTCTATGTCAGTTGTTAATTATATTATATTCTATGTCCGTTGTTATATTAATCACTATATGCCAGTGTTATATTATATCACTATATGCCAGTGTTTTCTTTAATTATATCACTATATACCTGTTGTTATATATATCACTATAACCAGTTGTTATATATTTAGATCAGTTGTTAGTATATCTTCTATGCAGTTGTTATATTATTATCATTCTGTATCAGTTGTTATATTATATCACTATATGCAGGGATATTTACATTTACGTCAGGCGTTATCTTAGATCCTTAAGCCCGTTGTATTTATATCCATTATATGCCAGTTGTATTTATTTATACACTATACAGTTGTTAATATATCATATATACAGTTGTTGTATCATTAATATCAGTTGTTATATTAATCATTATATGTCAGTTGTTACTATTATATCTTTCATATCAGTTGTTACATTATATCACATATGCAGTTGTGATCTTATACATTAATGTCAGTTATATATTAATATCATTCTGTCAGTTGTATATTAATATCATCTCTGTCAGTTGTTATACTTATATCATTCTATCCAGTCAGTATGTTATATTATATCATTGCTCTGCAGTTGTTATATATATCATTCTATTTCAGTGTGTATTATATCATCTAGGCAGCTGTTGTATTATATCCACTATAGCCAGTTCGTTATATTATATCATCTATGTCATTTGTTATATGATATCCTTCTATGTCAGTTTTTTATATATCGCTATCTGTCAGTGATTATGTTATATGCACTGTAATGTCAGTTGTAATATTTAATCATTTCTATGTCATTTGTTATATTATATCACTCTAGTCAGATGTTATATTTATATCATTCTATGTCAGTTGTTCTATTATATCAATCGATATCAGTGTAATTATATCATTCTAGTCAGTTGTTAATATATCACCTTGTCAGTTGTTAATTATATCATTCTATGTCAGTTGTTACATATATCATTCTATGTGTTATTCGTATTATATATCTATGTCAGTGCTATAGAAATATTCTATGTCAGTTTGTTAGTTTGGTGAGGATGCATCTATGTCAAGTTTTTATATCACAATCACTCTATGGCAGCCTGTTAATGTTATATCGTTCTATGTAGTTGTTATATTATCTCATTCTTATGTCAGTGTGGCAGTCCAAAATTGCTACATTATATGCTCGGTGATTTCAATGACGCGTGTGGGCAAGGACTCGAGTTCATGGCCAGTGGGCCTTGGAAAATACAAATCGGTCGCATGAATGAAAATGGGCAAAGGCATGCTGAGAAACATTGCACAGAAGGACCTATTTATTCCTACAAACTCTTATTTTTTAAAAAAACAAAAGAGAGCATAAAGGGTCACATGGAAAACATCCATGAATCCGGCCATTGGCAACAGCTGGATCATCATCACAGGGAGATCACATCCTGAAACCTTATCATTGACTTGCTTAGTTACCACAGTGCTGGACGTGATACGGATAATTCTTTGGTTGTTGCAAGGGTTAGACTGAGACCCAAAGAGAATCTACACAGTCTAAACACAAATCTAGCTCAGGATTAATATTCTAACATCATGATCCTGAAAGGCTTTCAGTTTCAAAGAAACTTGAAGACGCTTTCACTGATACACAGAAAATTGTACAGTAAATGCACGTGGGGGCAATTAAGGAAAAGTCTTTATAAAACCGGCGTAGGGTTTACGGCACTGTGGATCCATAAGAAGGCCAGGACTGGTTGCGGCCAAAAGGAGACTCTGCAGCCCGATGATAAGAAGAAGAAAGCCTCTTAGAAACAAGAAAGACCAAAGCGTAACACTCTGAGTGAGCTAAGGTAAGCTAGGAAGGAATGTGCAAAAGGCGCCAGGCAGTGTGCACATGTTTATGGATCAAGTTATGTGATCCATTCAAATCGCAAGAGGATAAGGGAGAAATTAAGAAGCATGTATGAAGGATAAGAAAAGCCTGTGTCAGGATACAAACGAAGTGCACATGAAAACCTTGACTGGGAAGTCAGCCACTGATAAGAAAGAAACAGCAGATGGACAGATGGGTAGAGCACATTTGGAGCTTTACTAAAGTGAGACCAAAATTAGCGGATGATGCCTCAACGCCATAGAGGCTCTAAACAACTCTTGACCACATGTACACACTTCCCACCATAATCGAAGTTAAGTGTGCTATTAAAGAACTTGCATACTGGCAAAAGGTTCCAAGGTTACGGATGGGATTCCAATAGAGGTTATCAGGCGTGGCAAGCCACATCCACTATACAGATCCACCAGGAATAGACGCTTGCTGGCGAGAAGGACAAGTCCCACAGGATTTCAAAGATTCAAGCATCATAACGCTGTATAAGAAACAAGTAACAACTCAAGCGAGGAGTGTCTAAGTCAATAAATTGTTGGGTATAGATAGTGGCTTGGTAGGTAACTAGAGTATAGATAGTGGCTGGGTAGGTAACTAGAGTACAGATAGTGGCTGGGTAGGTAGCTAGAGTATAGATAGTGGCTGGGTAGGTAGCTAGAGTATATATAGTGGCTGGGTAGGTAGCTAGAGTATATATAGTGGCTGGGTAGGTAGCTAGAGTACATATAGTGGCTGGGTAGGTAGCTAGAGTATAGATAGTGGCTGGGTAGGTAGCTTGGGTATAGATAGTGGCTGGGTAGTTAGCTAGAGTATAGATAGTGGCTGGGTAGTTAGCTAGAGTATATATAGTGGCTGGGTAGGTAGCTAGAGTATATATAGTCGCTGGGTAGGTAGCTAGAGTATATATAGTGGCTGGGTAGGTAGCTAGAGTATATATAGTGGCTGGGTAGTTAGCTAGAGTATAGATAGTGGCTGGGTAGGTAGCTAGAGTATATATAGTGGCTGGGTAGGTAGCTAGAGTATAGATAGTGGCTGGGTAGGTAGCTAGAGTATAGATAGTGGCTGGGTAGGTAGCTAGAGTATAGATAGTGGCTGGGTAGGTAGCTAGAGTATAGATAGTGGCTGGGTAGGTAGCTAGAGTATAGATAGTGGCTGGGTAGGTAGCTAGAGTATATATAGTGGCTGGGTAGGTAGCTAGAGTATATATAGTGGCTGGGTAGGTAGCTAGAGTACATATAGTGGCTGGGTAGGTAGCTAGAGTATAGATAGTGGCTGGGTAGGTAGCTTGGGTATAGATAGTGGCTGGGTAGTTAGCTAGAGTATATATAGTGGCTGGGTAGGTAGCTAGAGTATATATAGTGGCTGGGTAGGTAGCTAGAGTATATATAGTGGCTGGGTAGGTAGCTTGGGTATAGATAGTGGCTGGGTAGGTAGCTTGGGTATAGATAGTGGCTGGGTAGGTAGCTAGAGTATATATAGTGGCTGGGTAGGTAGCTAGAGTATAGATAGTGGCTGGGTAGGTAGCTAGAGTATAGATAGTGGCTGGGTAGGTAGCTAGAGTATAGATAGTGGCTGGGTAGGTAGCTAGAGTATAGATAGTGGCTGGGTAGGTAGCTAGAGTATATATAGTGGCTGGGTAGGTAGCTAGAGTATATAAAGTGGCTGGGTAGGTAGCTTGGGTATAGATAGTGGCTGGGTAGGTAGCTAGAGTATAGATAGTGGCTGGGTAGGTAGCTAGAGTATAGATAGTGGCTGGGTAGGTAGCTAGAGTATTGATAGGCTGGGTAGGTAGCTAGAGTATATATAGTGGCTGGGTAGGTAGCTAGAGTATAGATAGTGGCTGGGTAGGTAGCTAGAGTATAGGTAGTAGCTGGGTAGGTAGCTAGAGTATAGATAGTGGCTGGGTAGGCAGCTAGAGTATATATAGTGGCTGGGTAGGTAGCTAAAGTATAGATAGTGGCTGGGTAGGTAGCTAGAGTATATATAGTGGCTGAGTAGTTAGCTATAGTATAGATAGTGGCTGGGTAGGTAACTAGGGTATAGATAGTGGCTGGGTAGGTAGCTAGAGTATATATAGTGGCTGGGTAGATAGCTTGGGTATAGATAGTGGCTTGGTAGGTAGCTTGGGTATAGATAGTGGCTGGGTAGGTAGCTTGGGTATAGATAGTGGCTGGGTAGGTAGCTAGAGTATATATAGTGGCTGGGTAGGTAGCTAAAGTATAGATAGTGGCTGGGTAGGTTGCTAGAGTATAAATCAAATCAAATCAAATCAAATCAACTTTATTAGGGGCACAAATTGGGCGCGCAGGCCCGTCTTACATTCGGCCCTTTCAATCACTCGTCTGTCGTTCATCAAGAGCATTATACATTTACATAGGAAGAAAAATAAACATTGTGAAATGAATTGTGTAAACATAAACAAGGCTAATTACCATGTTATGAAGCCATCTCCCACCTATCCATACCATCACCCCACCCACCACAACCCCACTTACCCCACACACACGCGCACCAAGGGACACATAAACACCCCACCTACCCACACACACGCACACCAAGGACACATACATACCCCACCAACCGACCCATCCCCCCCACACTGCCCTCACCTGATCCCCCAACCAAAACACACTCGCCACCACAAACATTCCCCCACCAACCCAAACATCCCACGCCCATCCACATCTAACCCACACATCCTCTCCCACCCACACCTCAAACCACCCATCCCTTAGCCACATCTCTATCGACAACATATTCCCCAACCCATGCACACAATCCCCCACCACCCACACATCGCACATTACTCACACATCCCCCAAACCATACACACACATCCCCACCAACTGACATGTCCCTACCCCACCCCCCCCCCCCCCCACCCACAACACACACCTCCCTAACCACCCATACATCCCCAATCCACACACACACCCCACCACCCACATATACAACTTCCACCCACCCACACATGCCTTAACCTAACCCCCACCACGCATCCCCCACCCGCACATCACATACACCCCCTACCACGTATATATAGTGGCTGGGTAGGTAGCTAAAGTATAGATAGTGGCTGGGTAGGTAGCTTGGGTATAGATAGTGGCTGGGTAGGTAGCTTGGGTATAGATAGTGGCTGGGTAGGTAGCTTGGGTATAGATAGTCTAACAAATCAAACAAAACATGGGAAAACATAATAGAGTCATATAATTTCCAACAGTTAGTCAAACAAGCCACTAGAATCACTAAATCATCTGCAACACTTATAGATCATATTTATACTACGTGTGGCTGATAACATCACAGAATGTAGTGTACCTATCAATTGCAATGAGCGATCACTATCCAGTATGTTGCACGTGGTCGAAAAGGGGCACCAAAACTCCCAAACACAAACATATAAGCATAAATATAGAAAATTACAAAAATTTCAATCGAGACGTCTTCTTACAAGATTTGGTCAACTCATCTCTAGATTATGTTTACCAGCTTCCTGACCCAGACGATGCTCTGACCACTGGCTAAAGACCTTTCTAAGTATATTTGATAAACATGTTCCATTTAAGGAAGTTCGTGTTAAACATCACACAAAGCCCCCGTGGATCACACAGGAGGTAGTTGAACTTATGAGAGATCGCGACAGGGCTCACAAAAATAGAGATCTAACTATGTACCGTAGTCTGAGAAACAAAGTTCAATATGTTATTCGGAAGGAAAAGAAAAACTATTTTAAGAACATAGTAATAGATAAAACCAACACTAAAGATATATGGAAAGCAATTAATACCTTGACAAACAAACACAAAGATCACAATTATACATCAACGGTTACATGTGATCATCAGTAGATACTTTTCAGTCGCGACAGAAACCAAGCTGAAGGCTGCAAATACCAGATGCGCCTCAGACATTCTTTAGTATCATCATTCTGTAAACAATGCTATGGACACATTCTCTCCAACATACCGCTAATGACGACAACTGAAGTATTTACTCATCTCCGAAATCTAAAAACAATAACTCATCAATACTAAGGAATTAGTAGTCGGAGTCCTTCGCATGCTGCACCGGGATCTGCTAGTCACTACTTTTATATATAATCATGTCATAACCAGAGGTCCACTGACTTCCATCACCTTTAAAATCCGCTAAAGTGATTCCTCAGTTAAAGGCTGGGCCCTAGAAGACGATCGCTCATGAGTAATTATAGAACCAATTTCCATATTTATCCTCAGTACCAAACAGCTGAAAACACAGCACAAACAACACTAGATCAACTTAGTGTCGCCATAAACTGATGTTTTGACGTCAGCCAGGATTTCGGCCAAAATATTTCTTGCCATAACGTCACTACAAACAGTGATGAAAACGGGCATCAAAATATTAACAACAATCCTCTAATGTGGAGCGTGTTTATAGACTTTAGAAAAGCATTCGATATGATAGAGCTACTATTCTAATTAAAAGAACTAAACAATCAAAGTAATTTTAATATAGTGACATTAATAAAATCTTCTAATAGACAGAAGCAAGGATAACACAATAAGATTTATCCAAGCCTATTACATGAATATTGGAGTACCTCAGGGTCTATTTCTTGGCCCGCTATGTATTTGCCAGTTTATAATGATCTTCCGTAAATCTGTCGTCGTCGCTGCGATCTATTTTGCTGATGACTGCACAGTATAATTACCAACGCAGTTGATCGTAAGTGCTAGAATATCCTTGCAACAGAAATAAATAGTGGAGTTACTGGAGTCATGCAACCGCATGCAAATGTATAGAACCAGGCAAAGACTTCACACGCTAAACGCGCAGAGAACTCTCGCCTGCCATTGCAGCACGCTGTAAGTGTCACCGAGGCACAAGACGACTGTTGTTATCAGATCAAATCTAACTTTTTAACTCACATGTTCATGCTCTAGTAACCAATAGCCAAAAAGTATACATACTTGCCAAAATTAAAATGTCCTTGACGAAACACAAGAAGATAGTCTATACTTCTCAAATACAAACACATATGTTGATTACTGGCGCCACAGTCCTGTGGATGGATCTCAAATCATAACAAAAGCGCCTATATTCACGTCCAGAACAGGGCGTGCGTTTAAGTAATGGGGAAAAGCTTACCGCAATTCAACCTATATAACGTCTCCGGTTACTGCCACGCCACAAGCGCTGCTGTTTATAGACCAAACTAATTCACAAATCCTATTCAAAATGCTCCAAGCTACCTTGCCAGTGTCATAACACTGAGACATAGCGACGACTAATATACTTCATGTCCCTAAACCTAGGATAGACATATATAAAACAGCTAGCATACTCTGCCGCTCAGTTGTGGAACAATCTTCCACAAGAAATCAAAGACAGATCACCATCATGATCCATACATTCGCAACCTGTTTGAACACTACCTTAGTACGACTACATGCCCCCAGAAACACACACAAAAAAGACAATAAATGGTAACTGATCTCAAAAGACAACTAGCCGAAAAACATTCCCTTAGTATGGCACGTTACAACCCTCTTAGTATTTATAATGCACGGTTAACACTGCCTCAGTGAGTCATTTGTTATTGAGTATTGTTCATGCGTTTTTTATGTTCTTTTGTTGTAAAAAGTTGCTTCATAAGTGATATTGAAGAAAGATGTAGGAGAATAATAGAGGAAGAAGCAGAATGTCAGACGATGGTCCTGCGTCCCAATTCCCTTAACCTTGAAAATAAAACTTATTACTTATTATTATTATTATTATTAGAGTGACTGGTAGGTACTAGAGTAAGATAGTGCTGGGGTAGGTAGCTAAGTATAGATAGTGGCTGGTAAAGTCCTTGGGTATAGATAGGTTGCTGGTAGGTAGCTAAATATAGATATGGCTGGGTTTTTAGCTAGAGTATATAAGAGGGGCTTGGGTAGGAGGGAGCTAGAAGTATAGATAGTGCCTGGTAGGTTAACTAGAGTATGATAGTGGCTGGGTAGGTACCTAGAGTAATAGAGTGGCTGGGTAGTTAGCGAGAGTATATATAGTGCTGGATAGTTATAGCTAGAGGTAGAGTAGTGGCTGGTAGGTAGCTTGGGTATAGATAGTGGCTGGTAAGTAGCTTTGGGTAAGATAGTAGGCTGGTAGTGCTTGGGATACACGCTATAGGAGAGTGCTGGTCGGTAGCTAGAGGTATAGAGGGCTGTAGTAGCTAGAGTATATATAGTGGCTCGGTCGGTATCTAGAGTAAGCAGATAGTGGCTGGGTAGTACTAAGTGATATATATGCTGGGTATGTACGCTAGCGTTTATCTAGTGGCTGGGTAGGTACTAGAGTATATTTAGTGATGGGTAGTACTTGGTAAGATAGTGGCTGGTAGGTAGCTTGGTATAGATAGTGGCTGGGTAGTTAGCTAGAGTATATAAGTGGCCTGGCTAATTAGCTAGAGTATATATAGTGGGCTGGATAGGAGCTTGGGTATAGATAGTGGCTGGTAGGTACCTAGAGATAGATAGTGGCTGGGTAGAGCTCAGATTTAGAGAGTGGCTGGTAGGTAGCTAGAGTATAGATAGTGGCTGGGTAGGTAGCTAGAGTATAGATAGTGACTGTGTAGTAGCTAGAGTATAGATAGTGGCTGGGTAGATAGCTTGGTATAGATATTGGCTGGGTAGGTAGCTAGAGTATAGTATATGGCTGGGTAGGTAGCTAGAGTATATATATAGTGGCTGGGTAGGTAGCTAGAGTATATATAGTGGCTGGGTAGGTAGCTAGAGTATAGATAGTTGATGGGTAGGTAGCTTGGGTAAAATGACCAGTTCGAAATCAAGTGGCGATACCAATTGATATTTATGTGTAATACGTGAACAAACACTGGAACCGACCAATCACTGCTCTTTTTTAAATATTCGTTAATATACTGGACACAGAATTACGGTTCGTTGTGTTTGATATTTGACCTATGCTGGTTTAATATACAATTCTGAGACCTGGGGTGCTATCTCAATGGTTAGACAAGAACTCTGTCCATATGACATAGTTGTGCGTTCATGAGAATAATAACCCTGGCTAATGAAGCCACCTTTTGTAGGGGTGTCTATGTGATCATGCGTCGTATTACACTTGTTACTGCAGCGAGGCTCTGTCGTCATTTGGAGGTGACAGGTTTGAATCCCGCTCGGTAACTATTGTTTTCAATGTTTATGTTGTCTATGGCGTCCTCTAACCCCTACTTATTTCCTCTGCTTCTTTGCGTGCCAAAAAATAAGTGTATGTTTAGTTATGAACTGTAGAGGGATGTTAAGATAGACTGTTCTCCACACATCATATAGCGGTTATGCTTGCTTGCTTGTGTTCGTTGGCCTGAGCTCCAACGCGAAGTCCTGTATGTCGGATGAAGGCATCCTGTTGTCCAACATCAGTGTGATGTCATACAGGACGTGAGGTTTGCGTGAGTATCCGTTGTCCCATGTCTGGCTTATTGGTGTAGTGTGCAGACTGGTGGTTCCTCGCCGTACAGGCAGATACTCTCCGACTTCGGAGGAATCGGCGATCCTACTGACTTTAGCCAGGACCCCGAAGGGACCTGTTGACCAGGACGCTCGACGAGGACGCGTCAATAGGTCTTGGCCAGTATATAACCCGGCCCTGGTGCCTTGGAAACACCTCTGCGTCCCATATAGCAGTTATGTATTTTATGTTGTTAATATTACAACAATCTTATTTAGCATGACTCTACACTTGTAAAGCCACAGCAAGAACCACTACTACATACAACATATGTCTACGAATCAATGCTACTAAAATCAACATCACTGCTGCTACTTCGAATATTAGCACAACATCAGTTAACACTGTTGTTGCTACAACAACATCCATTTCTATTACTACTTTAGTACTACTGATGCTATTACTACCACACCTACTATCACTACTATAGTTACCATTACTACTGTACTATTAAAAAAAATGTTTGCATATCCTTCACAGGACATTGCTGTCAACATCAGCATCTTTCAGCTGATTGTTGATTTCTTGGCAAGATTACACTCAGTAGTTTGACATTGCTTTCTGAGCGGCCGGCTCACACACCCCGTAAGTTACCTACGCGATTCGAACCACTGCTGATTCTCACCGTCGTCACGTTACCTACGAGAGTATACGAGATTACGGAGAAAAGTCGCTAACCTCTAGCCCAGGAAGCCTTCACTATTATTACTACCGTTGCTACAACTACTAACATCACCACTGTTACTTACAACAACAAATATTACAACATCTACTACGAATACCATTACTACCAATACAATTACTACTACCACTACTACTACCACCACCACTACTACTACTAATACTACAACTGTTGCTACTACTAATACCATCACCATCACTACTACCACTATGATTACTATTACCACCACCAACACAGCTTCCACCACTACATCTACTACCACTACCACCATTACTACAACCACCACTACGACTACTCTGCACTGCTGTCATATCAGCTTGTATTTCCCATGTGATTTGGATAGCTTCGAATAATCCCATGTCTATGTCAGGCGGTCTTACTTTGCCTCTAACCAATGACTCAGGTCTTGTCTGTGAATGCTCCACATACAGCAATCCCAGCTGGACTCCGATGTCCTCATGACTACCCTCTTGCGGTCTCACGCTGATCATATTTGACCAGTTATTCTAGCCGATGGTCACCAGAGTAGTTATTCAAAGCTTAACGGCTAATTAAGTTCATTCAACACGATCACACATTTACTATACATTCATGTCGGACACCAGGCATCAAAAGTCCTGCCTGCTTCCGTTCTCCCATCATCATCATCATCATCATCATCATCATCATCATCATCATCATCATCATCATCATCATCATCATCATCATGCTGCAGGTCCCAGAAGAACGTCGCTGTCTACATAAGCCGGTGTCAAAGGTCTGCATCCGGTGTGCCTAATGCATCCTCCTGTCAAGGATGTTTACAATCTCATGTGTCCATCTTCGCGCAGGTCGAGCCCCGCCCCTTCATCCACGAACCCCCCCCTCCCAAGACATTGTGACGTTTCATACAGCCGACAGATATTGTGGGTCATGGCCTCGAGATTCACGACCGCAGGCAGAGGAACTCATCTTGAGTCAATGGCTGCGGTCTCCGACCAGTACGGTCACTGCCAGAGAGGAAAGCAACGGCAAACTACCTCTTTAAAAGTGCCTAGTATATCATGATTCGCTTAAAGACTGATCATCGCAAGACAAGGACAGAGACGTTAAAATTAGCAACTTGAACGTTAGGACGTTAAACAACGACGGAATATAGAGAACATAAACAAGAAATTGAAAGGGAAAAAATCAATATTTTAGGTATGTGCGAAACGAGATGGACAGGAGCAGGCATCAAGATAGAGGAAGATTTCAAGATTATTATTCTGGAGGTGAAGATCGTCATAGGGGAGTGGCAATTATTTTGGACCGGAAAACAGCAAAATCTGTTCAAGGATATTGGGCCGTGTCGGACAGAGTTCTACTAGTTAATTAAGTGGCAGACCTTTTAGCATAAATATTATTCAAGTATATGCACCAACAGGAAATCCAGTGAAGATAGTGTAGAAGAATTTTATAATCACATAGAGTCTGCCTTAAAGAAATGTAAAAAGTCAGAAATAAACATCATAATAGGGGACTTCAATGCAAAAGTAGGAAATCAAGGTGATAGATACACAGTAGGAAACTATGGTTTAAGGAGAGAGAAATGAAGAAGATACAGACTCGTAGAGTTGGCAAAAGAACAGGGAAATGATTGTAGGAAACACCTGGTTCAAGCAACACCCTAGAAGATTATGGACATGGAGGAGTCCTGATAGCAGGATTAGAAACCAGATTGACTACATTCTGATTAGCAGAAGATTTAGAAACGCATTAAACACTAGCAAAAACAGTTCCCAGTGCTGATTGTTATAGTGACCACAGATTACTCACAGGAACATTGAGGATAAAGTTGAAGAAAGTCAAGTATATAACAGGAAACACTAAATATGATTTGTGTACATTGAGTAATGACAAGGAAATACAAAACAAATTCAACATAGAAGTACAGAACAGATTTGAAATTTTGTCTGATCTAGAGATCCTATTCCAGGATGTGGATGATCAATGGAAACGTTGAAGAATTCAATCAATGTGGCTGCAAAAGCAACTATTCCAAAATTAAAGAAGGTGGGTCGTAGAAATGGATGACTGAAGAAATTTACACCTCATGGAAACAAGAAGACTCAACAAAAATAATTCTGTCAAATATGAAGAAATTCACAAGACAAGTCAGAATATTATGTAAGGAGGCAAAAGAAGCATGGCTTGAGGAAAAGTGCTTAGAAATTGAAAACCAACACAACAGTCAAAATACCAAATTAGGTGCACAAAAAGAATTCAGGAACTTACTAATAAAAGAACAAGTCCATCAACAGGCTGTCTAAAAACTAAAGATGACAAAATCGAATAGAAAAAGATCACATTCTACAGGTATGGTCAGATTATGTGAAACACCTTTATGATGAAAACAGAGACGAACAGTATGATATAAGATTTAATAATGAAGGACCGCCAATTTTGGAGATGGAGGTTCGAAATGTTCTTAAGCATATGAAAGCTGGCGAAAGCCCCCGGTTCAGATAACATCACAACAGAAATGATTAAGCTTTAGAAGAATTTGGACTAGAGCAAGTCACCAGACTGATGAACACATTATATGATACTGGAGATATACCTCCTGAATTATGTAACTCTGTATTTATTGCAATCCCAAAGAAATCAGGACCTTGGAATGTGATCAACATAGAACAATTAGTATAATGATCACATCACAAAGATTTTGCTAAGATTATCATGCAAGAGTGAGAAGAAGATACAACCTGAAATAGAGGGAAGAACAATGTGGGTGTGTAGAAGGAAAGGGTACAGTAGAATGCTGTGTATATGCTGCGAACAGTTATTGAACGTGCTATAGAAGTAAACAAGGATATACATCTTTGCTTTATTGACTATACAAAGGCTTTTGACAGAGTTAGACATGTCAACATGGTGGATATGCTTGCAGATCTACAAATTGATGGGAAAGACATTAGACTTATGAAAAAACATATATTGGAAACAACAAGCTGCAATAAGGATTGATAATGAAGTGGGACAGTATCAGCCAATTAAGAGAGGTGTTAGGCAGGGATGTGTAATGTCTCCAATATCTTTTTTCCCTATACAGTGAAAATATTTTCAGAAGTGTAGAGGATATAATGGAATCAGCATTGGAGGACGAAACATCAATAACATTAGATATGCAGATGATACAGTATTAATTGCAGACAATGCGCAGGACCTGCAACAATTAGTAGATGCGGTTGTTGTACACAGTGAGCAACTGGGGTTAGAATTAAATTGTAAAAAGCTCAGGTATGGTCGTCACTAGGAAGGAAGAAGTGCCAAATTGTAATATACAAGTAAATGGAAATATTCTTCAACAAGTGAATCGGTACATATTATCTTGGAACAGTCATAACATCTGATGGGAGATGCCTTGAAGAGATTAGAACAAGAATCGCCATGGCGAAAGTAGCCTTTAGCAAGATGAAAAACATTCTGACCAATAAAAAGATGTCAATTGAAACGAGAAAAAGAGTGTTGAGGGATACATAGAGCCTGTTCTTTTGTATGGATGGAAACTTGGACAATGAGCAGTCAAGCTGAAAAAGCATCTGATGGCTGCAGAAATGTGGTTTCTGAGGAAAATGCAAAGAATACCATGGACAGACAGAAACAACAATGACCAAGTACTACAGGAGACAAATGAAGATCGTAAACTGACTAGAGAAATTAGACGTAGACAGTCAAAATTTTTTGGACATGTTATGAGAAAAATGGATTGGAGAACTTAGTGACAACTGGCAAGATCGAAGGGAACATTCCAAGAGGAAGACCGAGAGGAAAATACCTGGATGGCTTGGCCACATGGCATGGACGAGACAGGAACACTGAGCTGATCCACGACACTGGTGATCGAGTGAAATGGCGAGTCATGACCGCCCACGCTTTCCGGCATGGCACATGATTGATAGCGAAGTAATAATGAGAGAGATCAAAGAGATGCCAGGAATACTAGTTGGAGGTTATAATATAAATAATATACGCTATGCAGATGACACAGTATTGGTGGCGGATAATTCAACAGACCTACAACAATTATTAGACGTTGTAGTAACAGAGAGTGCAAAGAAAAGGCTCTCCTTGAATATCAAGAAAACAGTAACAATGGTGATATCAAAGAAAATGGTGACACCAAATTGTGACATAGAAATAGAAGGGAACATTCTTAACCAAGTGGATAATTTTAAATACCTAGGGGCATTTATAACATCAGATGGAAGATGTACAACAGAGATTAAGAGTAGAATATGGCAGGCAAAAGCCGCATTTCAGAAAATGAAGAGTATCTTGTGCAATAAGTCACTGTCACTGAATGTAAGAAAGAGAGTGCTAAAATGCTATATAGAACCAGTTTTGCTGTATGGCAGTGAACCTTGGAATGTATATGAACAAATTAAGAAGAAATTAGAAGCAACAGAGATGTGGTTCTTGAGACGAATGTTGCGAATTCCTTGGACTGCCAGAGTAACTAACGACGATTGCCTGGAAGAGGCTAATGAAACTAGAACATTATATACAACAATAAGAAAGAGACAAACATCTTTCTTCGATCATGTGATGAGAAGAGAGGCATTGGAGAACATCGTGACAACTGAAAAGATCGAGGGAAAGAGAGGCAGACCAAGAGAAATTATGCTGAATAGATTGAGAATCGACGGAATACCATCAGCAGAGTTGATCCAGAGCAGCAAAGTCCGAGATCTGTGGAGAGTCATGAACGCCTACACTAGCCGGCAGGGCACTTGATGATGATGAGACATCACGCTGTTTGTGAGCCACTTCTAATCCAATCCAATATTTACGGGATGTCATGAGCTGAAATATGGGCTCTGATCACCTTGGAGCTTGTCCATGACCTCTCGGCGAGAAGCACGCTTTGGCGATGTCCTGGAGAGAAAGAGCTCTTCTTAACTTAACACTTAGAGGGGCATGATCGTGGTTGAGATGGAGAAAGTGAGAGTTCAAATATAAACAGTCTAACCAGCCACTTACTTAACGACACCAAAATGTAGTTATACTAATAATAATAATAATAATAATATAATAATATAATAATAATAATAATCATAGTGTGGCTTAACCAAACACTTGATTACAATATGAGTCAGTCACTTTATGATAAACAATCGACTTAGGCCAACGACACTCAGCAGGCAATTCTGTATCCTGGCGAGGTCAACTCTACTAAGTTTGTCATAACAATATTATATTGTGCACTGACAATATGAGGATACCGGACTAATACAAATTGCGTGTCAACAAGACACAAACGCACTATAATATATTGTCAAACTGTCTGACATCTGCTGCCAATAAAGTACCTTGCGGTGTGTGGCTGGGGAGTCTTGAGCCTGAGTTTTAAGGCCACCAGGCTAGTGTAGTCGCCGAGAACTGTGCAGGTTAGGGTTTAATTTTTTTTCCCCCGACAGAAAAAACAACAACTCCACAGCTTACCGAACATTCGAACCCGAGTCTCACTAAGAAGAATCCGACATTCTAGCTACTCGACCAACCGCGCTTCACTATATTATACTATTATGTTTAAGTCCTCCTATCGACCCATGACACTTGATAAAAAATAAAAGTTCGGCCTCGTCCAACCTGCGTCTTGATTGAGGTTAGTAATTTCTCTTCGATATTTATAATTTATAGAATCTCAATGTTTTTCTTTATCTTGGCTCGCGAAATTCGAAGAACTCTTCTGTAATTTGTCAGCTCTAAGCCCCGGTGTTCTTAATGGATGACTGTGACATGGTGCATTACTTGTACGTTCATGCTCCTACAGTGACAGAAGTGTTGTCAAGTATTTTACTTTACTGTGTTTGCTACTGTTGTCTTGTAACTATTAAACTCTTTCCATTTACCACCAAATTTGACCTCCCATTTGGACAGGAAGACGATATATCTCCATATTGGGTCATCGAGTTATTTGTTTTCTTTTGCGGTTTCTTCCGCAATTTCAATGCTCATCATCATCATCAAGTGCCATGCCGACTGGCGTAGGCGTTCATGGCTCTCCACAGATCTCGGTCTTTGGTGATCTGGATCATCTCTGCCGTTGATATTCCTCCATGCCACCGTCTCAATCCATCCAGCATAATTTCTCGTGGTCTACCTCTGCCTCTCTTCCCCTCGATCTTTCCAGTTGTCACGATGTTCTTCAACGCCTCTCTTCTCATCACATGACCCCCCCCCCCCCCCCCAAAAAAAAAAAAAAAGATGTTTGTCTCTGTCTTATTGTTGTATATAATGTTCTAGTTTCATTAGCCTGTTTCAGGCAGTCATCGTAAGTTACTCTGGCAGTCCAAGGAATTCGCAACATTCGTCTCAGGAACCACATCTCTGTTGCTTCCAATCTCTTCGTAATTTGTTCATTTACATCCCAAGATTCACTGCCGTACAGCAAAACAGGTTCTACATAGCATTTCAGCACTCTCTTTCTTACATTCAGTGATAGTGACTTATTGCATAAGATATTCGTCATTTTCTGAAATGCAGCCTTTGCTTGCCCTATTCTGCTCTTAATCTCTGTTGTGCATCTTCCATCCGATGTTATAAATGTCCCTAGATATTTAAAATACCCACTTGGTGAAGAATTTTCCCTTCTATCCCTATTTCACATTTGGGTGTCACCTGTTTCTTTGATATCAACATTGTTACTATTTTCTTGATATTCAAGGAGAGTCCTTTCTTTCCACTCTCTGTTACTACAATGTCCAACAATTGTTGTAAACAATGTAAAATGACACAAATTTTTATTCAGCAATTGATGTAGATCGCATTAAAATAGCATTATCCGCTATCGATAATGTGTCATCTGCACAGCGTATATTATTTATATTATAACATCTGAATATTATTCCTGGCTTTTCTTTGATCTCTCGTATTATTACTTCGCTATATAGGGAGAAGAGATCAGGTGGCAAAACACATCCCTGTCTTACTCCCAACTTTATGTATTAATAATTTCCTTCTTTATTTCCCATTTTAATTGCTGCTGTTCTAGATAGTTTTTATTATTCTGAGATCTTTCCCATCAATGTTAATATCTTCCAACATTTTAATCAGTTCATTATGTTTTACTTTATCAAATGCCTTAGTATAATCTATGAAGCACAAATATGTCTTTCTTTGTCTCTACTGATCTTTCTAATAGTGTTCGTAATGTTTATATTGCCTTGTTTGTACCTCTTCCTTCCACAAATCCATACTGTTGTTCACCAATTTCAGTTTTTATTTCTTCCTTGTTCTTCTCATTATAATTCTGAGTAGAAGCTTAGTGACATGATTTATGAGGTTAATCGTACAAAAATCTTATCATTCAATTGCTCCTGGTCTTTTTGGTATAGCTATAAATACAGATGTCAACATATCACTTGGTATATATCCACTGCTATAAATATCATTCAACATTTTGGTTAATATATCTACTCCAAATTCTCCTATTACTTCTAATTCTTCTATTGTGATTTCATCTGCCCAGCTGTTTTTCCTTTCATTTGACAATGTTTTTTCCCCTATGTAAATGTAACATGCACATTTGATGAATGAAAGATGAGTGATTGAAAGGGCCGAATGTAAGACGGGCCTGCGTGCCCAATTTGTTACCCTTTGTAAAATAAAGTTCGTTCGTTCGTTCCTCAAATGCTTGATAGCGTCATCAATGCTCAGTGAATCGGTAATTTCCCATTATAATACTTGTTCATTTGTGTCTGTACTACATTTGGTCCTAACCTACTTTCTGCTTGACAAACGAATCAGTTAATCCTGTGTCTGTGTAGCTTTCGCATTGCTATGACAGTCAAAGCCTGTCTGTATTTGAACAGTTCTCGCTGTTATTAATTACGCCAAGGTATTTAACAGACAAGTTTAGAAACATCTAATAGTGATGAAAATGTGTATTTTTGAGAAACATGCAAAGAATACCATGGACAGACAAAAAACCAAATGAGGCAGTCATTCAAGAGACAAACGAAAAACGGAGATTGGTTGGAGAAATTAGATGTAGACAATCAAGATTGTTGGACATGTTATGAGGAGAAATGGACTTGAAAATTTAGTGACAACTGGCAAGCTTGGTGGAAAGCGAGCAAGAGGAAGACAACGGGGTAAATACCTTGATGCCTTGGCAGCATGGCATGGTCGGGACAAAAGCACAGACCTGATCGAGACTCTGGTGACGTGTGAAATGGCGAACCTTGCCAATCCACGACTATCGGCATGGCACTTGATGATGATGATGATGATTTAACGTTTGTGCCAGTTTTCAACGTCTTTATTTCCTGACAAAGTCACGATTCTAGTGTATTAGTCATGGCGACTGTCGTGTGTAAAAACTGCGCCAAGTCATACACACATTGACAACCTGCACGTCACAACACAACCCGGATGTAGCGTGAGAAGTAGGTTGCCAATCACTGGCGAACGGGAACCATGAGTACACACAATCAACACACAAGTCATCTGTACGTTGGTGTGTTTGTTGTTTGATTGAGTTAAGCTCAGAACCGACATCACTGCACTCAGAACATCCCATACGCGCTCCGTCCCCTCGTTCAACAGCCAGCGAAGAATCACACTACTAATCGTTCCCACCGCTAGCTGATTGAAAGTTCTCCTGGGCTTCCCTCTCTGTTTTGAGATTCTTCCAGAACCCCTGCCTATCCCCACCAGTATAATACATTACACATACGGTTCCCAGTCTGTTCCCCCGCCTTCTCCACCCTGTCCCTCGACCACCTCTCCCTTGTCCATAGGTAATCTACCACCAAGAGGTGCATTCCCTGCTAGCCTATCAGCCTGTTCATTCCCCCGCATCCCGCAGGGCATTGGCCAGGGTAATAAACCTATACAATTCTCACAATCTGTGACTCCTGAAGCGAGGAAAGCCATTCCACGCGAAACTTTGCTGTCTCCACTTAGCATACTCCTTGAGTCTGTAATGAATGCAATGCGTGTTGCAGTGGTCTCCCCTAACCAACGGAACGCCGCTGTTACAGCTTCCACCTCCATTCTCATGCTGAAGGTCGTAGTCTCATATGCCAGACTCTCCTATTTTGTTACTTGATTACGACTTGTGAATAGTTCAGTTATTTACATATCCTTCATTGGACGTTGCAGTCAATCCAGCATGTTTTGGCTGTTTGTGATTTCGTGGAAAGTTTACGTTCAGTAGTTTGCCATTGCTTTCTGAACGACCGCCATCAAGCGAACCCACTCCGTCTGCAGAGGCGCTTGTAATTTACGTCCCCACATTCCCAAGTCAATGAGGAGAAGTCAACATTTCAGTCCATCTGACCATCAGCGCACCGGAAGTTATAAGGTTGTTAAACAATCCATTGGGTCACGCCAGCCTCCTGGTCCCGTGTGTTGAAGTCGAAGTGAAATACTGACTTCTGATCATCATAAATGTAGTCATATTTTCTAAGCTGGTTCTCGTTTGCCTCCCCCCCCCCTTCTTTTTTTTCTGTCTTTTCGCGTGTCTTTCTTGCATTTGTTCATATCTTCTTGGGCTGTTTTTTTTCCCCTAGCGGTCCTCACATTCTCTGTCTCTCACATTCTCTGTCTCTCAATTTCTCTGTCTCTCAATTTCTCTTTCTCACACATTCAATTTCTCTCACATTCTCTTTCTCACACATTCAATTTCTCTCACATTCAATTTCTCTCCCATTCTCTGTCTCACACATTCTCTGACTCTCCAAATTCTCTGTCTCTCACATTCTCTGTCTCTCCCATTCTCTGTCTCTCACATTCTCTGTCTCTCCCATTCTCTGTCTCTCCCATTCTCTGTCTCACACATTCTCTGTCTCTCACATTCTCTGTCTCTCACATTTTCTGTCTCTCACATTCAATTTCTCTCACATTCAATTTCTCTCACATTCAATTTCTCTCACATTCTCTGTCTCTCCCATTCTCTGTCTCTCCCATTCTCTGTCTCTCACATTTTCTGTCTCTCACATTCTCTGTCTCTCCCATTCTCTGTCTCCTCCCATTCTCTGTCTCTCCATTCTCTGTCTCTCCCATTCTCTGTCTCTCCCATTCTCTGTCTCTCAATTTTCTGTCTCTCACATTCTCTATCTCTCCCATTCTCTGTCTCTTCCATTCTCTGTGTCTCCCATTCTCTGTATCACACATTCTCTGTCTCTCCCATTCTCTGTCTCTCACATTCTCTGTCTCTCCCATTCTCTGTCTCTCACATTCTCTGTCTCTCACATTCTCTGTCTCACACATTCAATTTCTCTCATTTCTCTGTCTCTCCCATTCTCTGTCTCTCACATTCTCTGTCTCTCACATTTTCTGTCTCTCACATTCTCTGTCTCACACATTCAATTTCTCTCACATTCTCTGTCTCTCCATTCTCTGTCTCTCCCATTCTCTGTCTCACACATTCAATTTCTCCCACATTCTCTGTCTCTCCCATTCTCTCACATTCTCTGTCTCTCACATTCTCTGTCTCTCCCATTCTCTGTCTCACACATTCTCTATCTCACACATTCTCTATCTCACACATTCTCTGTCTCCCATTCAATTTCTCTCACATTCTCTGTCTCTCACATTCTCTGTCTCTCACATTCTCTGTCTCTCACATTCTCTGTCTCACACATTCAATTGCTCTCACATTCTCTGTCTCTCACATTCTCTGTCTCTCACATTCTCTGTCTCACACATTCTCTGTCTCTCACAGTCTCTGTACTCACACATGCAATTTCTCTCACATTCTCTGTCTCTCCCATTCTCATGTCTGTCACATTCTCTATCTCTCACATTCTCTGTATCTCACATTCTCTGTCTCTCCCATTCTCTGTCTCTCACATTCTCTGTCTCTCACATTCTCTGTCTCTCACATTCTCTGTCTCTCCCATTCTCTGTCTCTCACATTCTCTGTCTCTCACATTCTCTGTCTCACATTCTCTGTCTCTCACATTCTCTGTCTCTCACATTCTCTGTCTCTCCCATTCTCTGTCTCTCACATTCTCTGTCTCTCACATTCTCTGTCTCACACATTCAATTTCTCTCACATTACCATTGGCTCTGTGTCAAATTATATCTGCGTCGCTGTCTTTCATTCTGCCACACTCTTTGTGTCTCTGTATCTTAATCTGTGTGTGTGTGTCCGAATGCTTTGTCTGTCTGTCTGTCTGTCTGTCTGTCTGTCTGTCTGTCTGTCTGTCTGTCTGTCTGTCTCCTTGCCACACCCACTCCCCACAAACGCAACTATTTCCACAGATCCACATTCCTGCGTCACTAGCCGTCACAGACAAAACCCTCACTTCTCACTCACACTCAGCTCCACTCAAAGAGAACAGATATTTGCACACCCAGTGTCCATCTCATAGACAGGCAAGCCAACCGCTGTGTGTTGCTACACAAAACATCAATCACAGTAGCAAACAAGGTTGAACTAGATACAGTGCCATTGAAATAGGTCTCTGTAGTAGAGTCGAGGTTTCTGTCAGTATAGTCTGATTAAATGTAATTATAATACGTAATGAAGGGAAATCGAGTTAAGTCTGAGTATGGGAGACCATAATGGTAAATTATGTAAATTTGAATGGCTCGGGGTTATCAGAGAGACCTCGGATAGATCGCTACAGTTCTACGTATCAGAAATGCTTCTTGTAAGAGTTCAATAGTCAAGCATTTACAACGTACGATACAACATTGTTCTTCAAAACATAAATTCACCACATCCGAGATTGCCTTAAGCGGTGTGCACTGTAATTCTCCAATTTTGTATTTATTATCATTTTCAGTTGTATTGTTAGTATTTTTTGTGTATGTGCTAACGCTGCCTTTACTACTACTACTACTACTACTACTACTACTACTACTACTACTACTACTACTACTACTACTACTACTACTACTACTACTACTACTACTACTACTACTACTATTACCACCACCACCACCACCACCACCACTACTACTACTACTATTACTACTACTACCACCACTACTACCACCACCACCACCACCACCACCACCACCACTACTACTACTACTACTACTACTACAATTACCACCACCACCACCACCACCACCACCACTACTACTACTACTACTACTACTATTACTACTACTACTACTACTACTACTACTACTACTACTACTACTACTACTACTATTCCTACTACTACTACTACTACTACTACTACTATTGCTGCTGCTGCTGATAGCACCACCACCACCACCGCCACCACCGCCACCACCACCACCACCACCACCACTACCACCACTTTAACTACTACTAGAATTACCGAACACCGGCTAGCTACAAATGTCCAGTCTTATAACGAAGGAATGGTGCAGCGTTGCACAAGTCCACTTGTCTTTGTTTAAAAGTTAAAAGTCGCTTAAAAGTCGACAGGGTCGATCTCGTTGCATCGTGTTTTTATGCCATATGGCTCGGTCTCTTTCCGCAGCAAACTGTCGAAAGCGTCGCACAAAGCACGAACTCTGTAGCTCCAGCGACGATCCCCCAGGAGTCTCAGAAAACAATACACTCGTGAACCGATGGACGCAGACCGGAATCAAACCCACAAACTTCAGAGCCCGAGTCAGACAGCTTGGCCACTTCGCCACGGAGCCTCTCTGTTTGAAAGTTAAATAATAGAAAGTCTATGCAAGGCAATATTGCAGGCAGCTAACGACTCCACTCCAAGAGGAGCGAGGACAAATTATAAATCATACTGGGCTGAAGAACTACAAACTCTGGAGGACAAAGTTGAATATGCCAGTAAGATAGCTCAGAGAGAGAGAGAGAGAGAGAGAGAGAGAGAGAGAGAGAGAGAGAGAGAGAGAGAGAGAGAGAGAGAGAGAGAGAGAGAGAGAGAGAGAGAGACTGTTTTACTGTTTTATTAGTAACATGTTCCTCAAGTGTATGTGTATGCTGTTGTTAACACGTTCCTCAAATGTTTGTGTGTGCTGTTGTTAACATGTCCCTTAAATTTATGTTTATGCTTTTGTTAAAATTCAATTCAAATTTCTTTATGTGTATTTGTTAACATGTTTATGAAAACTATGTATGTGCTGTTGTTAACAGGTTTCTGAAATCTTTGTGTATGATGTTGTTAACATGTTTCTGAAATCTCTGTGTATGATGTTGTTAACATGTTTCTGAAATATATGTATGTGCTGCTGTTAATATGTTTCTCAAATCTCTGTGCATGATGTTGTTAACATGTTTCTGAAATCTATGTGTGTTCTGCTGTTAATATGTTTCTCAAATCTCGGTGTGTGCTGTTGTTAACATATTTGTGAAATACCTTTGTGTGCTGTTGTTAACATGTTTCTGGAATATGTGTGTGATGTTGTTAACATCGTTCTCAAATCTCTGTGTGTGATGTTGAAAACATGGTCCACAATTTATGTTGTCAGCCAAAATGTCAACATAATGCAGCCACGTAAAGCTATGCCTTTTCTCCCACAGATCATCGCTGAATGAAGCAAGTGGGGGAGAAACGGTCTTACCATCAAGACACCACCACCATCATCATCATCACGAGTCTGACATGTGCCGCTAGAGAATATGCGTGTATGGAATTGCTGCACATGACAAAGCTGGGCTGAATAGACATAATTCACAAAGTATATCGGCTGACTGTTGCAGATGTCATTTGATGGATTTGTGTCATCTACCGGAAATAACACTCAACCGTGCCTGTGATACTTGATCCATTCGTGTCATCTACAAGAAATACTGTCAACGTTGTCATTTGGTGTACTTGTCACATTTGCAGGAAAAGACCCTTCTGTGCGTGGATGACATATGATATACTTTTGTCATCTACAGGAATTGACCGTGTATACAGACATGTGTCGTGTTCTGTTTGCAGTAAATTACCTTTAACTTGAAAAGTTTCATTTGCTGGACTTGTGTCGTCAACGAAAAGTAACATTACATTTACAAATGGTGCGTGGTAATTTATTTAAACAGCCATCACGTACAAGAACTGTCATTATGATTTCTATTCACCATTACTGGAAGCAATGGCGATGCACATTCTCAGAAGAATCTTGAGAATACTTGGGCAAAAAAGACACATACAGATGCTGAGATGTTGACAGCCCTAGCTATATTGACAATAGCAGAATTTACTAGATCACACATCACAACAATGAGAAAGGACGGCTGATATTTATCGGGGTATATCAACAATGGAAGTGGGATAGAGAAGTTAGCCTTACGTGGATACGCACGAGCATTATCAAAACTGAGAAAATCATACCGACTTCATAATAGCACACTTCGAATGGAGATGGCACAATTAGATAGATCTATACCAAGTTATGACATTTATATCGTGATGTCCCACCATTTGGCTAATGGGTTGATCTCATACAAATCTACGGGAAAGAGGCCAAGACCATTTCTATACACATCGAGTACAAAGAATTAATCTCACCTACAGAAAATAGACCATTCCTGTACAAGGAAACATGAAATACAGGAAATGCCGGCCATTTTGGGTGAATTCAGTTTGAAACATGGGCAGAGACTGTAGCTCAAGCTGCCTTCCCAAGGTCTGCACTTCGTAATGAACAGTTTCTGAGATCATCGTGGGGCTTCACCTTGGGCGAGTCTGAGGCGCGGAAGGGAGAGCCTTAGCTGAACCACACCAGGTAAGATTAAAAAATATAGAGAGTGTGTGTGTGTGTATGTGGCCAGTTAGTCGACAGGTCATCCTCATTGCACACCGCACCATTCAGTCCATAAGTGCTTGGTTCCCCTCCTCAGCAAATCCCGCAGCGTGTAGCGGCTAACGACACCAGTTCTGTGTTGGTTTATCAATCTTCTTTGGATTCTTGCGTAGTGTTCTTGTTTGGCCACCCCTCTTTTAATTTGCTGTTCTCGCAGTCCGACCATGATTATAGATTCACGGGCATCACTTGGTTCTCGCAAACGTCTCTTACTTCTCGTAGAGCATTCAGAATGTCTGCCTGGTCTATGGCGCGTCCGCCTTCCACAGTTCTTACCTGCAGTCCTGTCATCCTGATCATTTCTTTGTACACCTGCATGCCCTGGCACGAAAATGGACCTAATCTTTGCCAGCCATGACCGCCCCAAAGACAGCAACCATTGTCTTAGGATTCAACCCATCTTTATCTTCTCGAGCATACTCATTGAGTCTCTAAGGAAGCATGCCCGAGTGAATGTCTGTGTCTCGAACCATGCTATTGCTTTACTTACTGCCATGACTTCCAGTCTGGCTATTTGTGATAAAGTGTGGTTAGAGAGGATTAAACAACACGTGACATGCTTTAACCGATTCAGTGGCAAACAAAAAGTAGCTTTGGGCCAAACAAGGTACACAATCAAATGAACAAGCATTATAATGTACGAGAACTTCCGTTCACTGATCATTGAAATTGGGAAGATACCACGAAACAAAACGAATTACACGAAGAGCCTAGTATGGTGATACAATCCTTCTGTTATAGTGCATACATATACAACTACTATGGAGACAGACATGTATGTTAGCGAAGACAAATTGCACGTGGTGGACAATTTCGAATATCTTGGTGATGGATTACCAACAATGGTGACACAATGAAAGACATTAAAAGACGAGTATCTATTGCTCTTCAAAGACTGAAACAACTGAATAAATTGTGGAGTGGGACAGATAGAACTACAAAAATGAGATTTTATGAGCATGCATCTTTCCCATTGCAACATACGCCTGTGAGACCTGGACACTTGTTAAAAAGCTGAACGGCGCATAAATCCTTTGAATATAAATGTTATAGATGAGTTCTAAGAATATCTTGGATAAAGAAAAGACAACTGCATCCATACTCCAAGATCTGAATATTGAAGAAGGTTGGCTACTAAAGACGAAAATACAAAGAAAACTGAAGTATTTTGGTCACTTGAAACGTCATTAAATTTTGGAGAAAACAATAATGGAGGGGTATATGCCTGGGAAGAGAGGAAGAGGAAGGTCAAAGAGAAGATTGGTGCAGGATGTGGCAGATGATCTCCAGATGGGTGTATCAGACGCGGGACATCTTGCTTATGATCGAGAAGTTTTCCGGAAGGTTGTTATGAGAGCGAGGTTCTGCAAAGGACATGGAACTGAATGAATGTCCTAGGTGAGTTGAGTTGAGTTGAGTTAAGAACCGACATCACTGCACTCATTACATTCCCATACGTGCTCCGTCCCTCGTTCACCAGCCAGCGAAGAGTCATGCTACTAATCGTTCCCACCGCTGTCTGATTAAAAGGTCTCCTGGTCTTCCCTCTCAGTTTTGAGATTCTTCCAGAACCCCTGCCGATCCACCACAATCTCATGATTTCCACATATGGGTTCTCAATCTGTTCCTCCGCCTTCTCCACCTGATCCCACAAGCGCCCGACCACCTCCCCCTTGTCCATACTCAAGATACCACCAAGAGGTGCCCTATTGGAAGGTCACATTTGGCGATATATTAATTATCAATCTGAACTGAATTAGTTAAGATACATTGGGGAATACGGTGATGGACCCACACGTTTATAACACAGTGGACTCCAGGGGCGATGTGGTCAGCAGCGCACCGGCCGTCTTTACTTCCCAAAATAGTTCCTGGTACCGGCTTTAGACTGGATCGACTTTTGGTGATATCAAGAAACATTGCGCATAAATGTGCAATTAAAGTGCCGGACGCTATTTTGGGGCAAGTGCAGAAGTACAGGAGGAGGAAGGGGAAGAGGACAAGGATGAAATTAAAAAGAGAAGGGAGGAGAAGAAAAGAAGGAAGAAGGTTGAGAATGAAAGGAAGAAGATATAAAGATATACAGTAATCACGGAGGACGAAGAAGAAAGGGAAGAAGACGCCATATTGATTCGGACAAGACAATTTGGCCCTTCTAATGACCGGATTTCTGACAATTTGTAAGTACGCAGGGACATTTCAAACAAAGCCTGAGCTTGGCAGCTTCAGTCCCTATAAGATGAGGAACCGTGATCGCCCACCAGCTTGCCACATGATGGTGATATACGACAGTGACTGGTCTAGCTCGTACCACAGCAACCAGGCATCTTGCTTGGGGAGGGAGATGCCGGGGACATATGCTCAAGATAAGACGCCCGCCAAACTCTTCTAAGTACAAATGTAGATCTCGTGTGCCACGACCCGAGACCCCACTACCCGGGTCTCAGCAGACACAGAAGCGCGGCTAATCCAGACTTGCTTATCGTTCGAACCACAACCCGGTCATGGGGCGCGCAAACCATTGGTCGGACCAGCGAGGCTGACGCGGAGAACCCGCCAAGCTATTGGCCAGGCCCGGCGGTTGCGAACCGGGAAATCGGTCTGCCGTCACACGCCGGGCCCAATCCTTCCCCCCATCTAGACGTTGGGTAAAGTCTTCCTTCCATATTTTTCCACCATCTCTATTCTGTGTTCAATCTTCTACTGCCAGTCACCGTTTGTGCAATTCTATATACAGAAGAAATGAAGCGGGAACGAACTAACTAAGACAAGTAACAAGAACATCTAGTGAATAAAAATACCGCCGCGGAGCTAACACGACATTAAGGCATCCGATCATCAGAAGTAGTTCCCATTCCCCGAATGTTTCGACTCTTTACGTTCAAGACACACTCTGGGAGTGGCTCACCCGGGCCACAACTCCGGGTGTCTTTCTCCTGCTTTACCTTCGCACCCTGTTTCGAGACATCTAAGATAGATAAGACATCTAACGACTAAACTAAACTAAACTAAATATATTAGTTCACAGAAGACTTGATTCCCTCCTGCTAACATATTTGAATACAGTGTAGGTTCATCATCATCATTAAGTGCCCTGCCGACTGGCGCGTGTCATCTCCAACAGGGTGTATATTGAGTGTCTCCGTGGCGAAGCGGCCTGTCTCCCTCTCCGAAGGGCGTGGGTTCGGCACGGGTCTCCTCTTCGGTTCACGAGTGAAATTGTCTCGGAGACTCGTGGCGGTCGTCGCTGTAGCTACGAAGTCCATGCTCCGTGCGACACATCCGACAGACCGCCCTGTTGTAAGAGACCTAGACTTGGAGGGTAATAAACTCGGTGCAATGAAGCCGATCTTCTTGCGTTCACACCAATTATGTTGTACGCTGGCACTATTTCGTTTCATTTCACAATATTATCAAGAATCTTCTATAGTTGTCTTCCTTTATCTCTCTTTCCACAAATGTTTTCAGTTGTCACAACAAGTTCTAGCTTCGGTTTTCTCCTCATAATGTAGTTAAAAACGACAACGGCTGCCTCTTTCTGATGTTGTGATAAGTTGCCTGTGGTCTTCGCCTCGTTCTGATGTTTGTGATAAGTTGCCTGTGGTCTTCGCCTCGTTCTGATGTTTGTGATAAGTTGTTTGTGTGTCTTCGCCTCTTTCTGATGTTTGTGATAAGTTGCCTGTGGTCTTCGCCTCGTTCTGATGTTTGTGATAAGTTGTTTGTGTGTCTTCGCCTCTTTCTGATGTTTGTGATAAGTTGCCTGTGGTCTTCGCCTCGTTCTGATGTTTGTGATAAGTTGTTTGTGTGTCTTCGCCTCTTTCTGATGTTTGTGATAAGTTGCCTGTGGTCTTCGCCTCGTTCTGATGTTTGTGATAAGTTGTTTGTGTGTCTTCGCCTCTTTCTGATGTTTGTGATAAGTTGTTTGTGTGTCTTCGCCTCGTTCTGATGTTTGTGATAAGTTGTTTGTGTGTCTTCGCCTCTTTCTGATGTTTGTGATAAGTTGTTTGTGTGTCTTCGCCTCTTTCTGATGGTGTGATAAGTTGTTTGTGTGTCTTCGCCTCTTTCTGATGGTGTGATAAGTTGTTTGTGTGGTCTTCGCCTCTTTCTGATGGTGTGATAAGTTGTTTGTGTGTCTTCGCCTCGTTCTGATGTTTGTGATAAGTTGTTTGTGTGTCTTCGCCTCTTTCTGATGTTTGTGATAAGTTGCCTGTGGTCTTCGCCTCGTTCTGATGTTTGTGATAAGTTGTTTGTGTGTCTTCGCCTCTTTCTGATGTTTGTGATAAGTTGCCTGTGGTCTTCGCCTCGTTCTGATGTTTGTGATGAGTTGTCTGTGTGTCTTCGCCTCGTTCTGATGTTTGTGATGAGTTGTCTGTGTGTCTTCGCCTCGTTCTGATGTTTGTGATGAGTTGTCTGTGTGTCTTAGCCTCTTTCTGATGTTTGTGATGAGTTGTCTGTGTGTCTTCGCCTCGTTCTGATGTTTGTGATGAGTTGTTTGTGTGTCTTCGCCTCTTTCTGATGTTTGTGATAAGTTGCCTGTGGTCTTCGCCTCGTTCTGATGTTTGTGATAAGTTGTTTGTGTGTCTTCGCCTCGTTCTGATGTTTGTGATAAGTTGTTTGTGTGTCTTCGCCTCGTTCTGATGTTTGTGATAAGTTGTTTGTGTGTCTTCGCCTCGTTCTGATGTTTGTGATAAGTTGTTTGTGTGTCTTCGCCTCGTTCTGATGTTTGTGATAAGTTGTTTGTTTGTCTTCGCCTCGTTCTGATGTTTGTGATAAGTTGTTTGTGTGTCTTCGCCTCGTTCTGATGTTTGTGATAAGTTGTTTGTGTGTCTTCGCCTCGTTCTGATGTTTGTGATAAGTTGTTTGTGTGTCTTCGCCTCGTTCTGATGTTTGTGATAAGTTTGTGTGTCTTAGCCTCTTTTTGGTGCTTGTGATATGTTGTCTGTGTGTCTTAGCCTCTTTCTTGTGTTTGTGATCAGTGGTCTGTATGCCTTAGCCTCCTGTTGATATTTGTGATAAGTTTTTTGTGTCTTAACCTCTATCAACACAGTTACATTACCCACGTTGTCCAAGGAAGTTTCAGCATTCTTATGTAAAATCACATCTCCAAAGCTTCTGGTGATTTCTCTGCCTGTCCATAGTACACAGCCACGAGTTAAAACTGGTTGTGTGTAACAAAGCAAGAATGTGTGTATGCGCACGTGTGTGTGTGTATTATGTTAAAATTAGTTGCATATCCTTTACAGTCAACCCCAGCATTCTTTGGCTGTTCGTGATTCCTGGGTAAGTTTACGTTCAGTAGCTTGCCATTGCTTTCTGAACGACCGGCACCTATACCATTTCATAAAAAACCAACGTAAGGCGGTTTGCTGCCAAATCACCCACAGCTGTGTTTAGAACCTGGTATGCGAGATTACGAACTGCTTCCACGACACCTTCGCCACGGAGCCGGTGTATTATAAAAGATATACATAAACACGTGTATCCAAGCTCGTATAGCTAACAGATATCCAAGCTCGTATAGCTAACAGATATCCAAGCTCTAAGATAATAGCAATAGACACTTTATGTGTGTGGCTGTGATGTCGGTTCCTAAATCAATCAATCAATCACTTTATGTGTGTGGCTGTGATGGCGGTTCCTACATCAATCAATCACTTTATGTGTGTGGCTGTGATGTCGGTTCCTAAATCAATCAATCAATTTATGTGTGTGGCTGTGATGTCGGTTCCTAAATCAATCAATCACTTTATGTGTGTGGCTGTGATGTCGGTTCCTAAATCAATCAATCACTTTATGTGTGTGGCTGTGATGTCGGTTCCTAAATCAATCAATCAATTTATGTGTGTGGCTGTGATGTCGGTTCCTAAATCAATCAATCACTTTATGTGTGCGGCTGTGATGTCGGTTCCTAAATCAATCAATCAATCACTTTATGTGTGTGGCTGTGATGTCGGTTCCTAAATCAATCAATCAATCATTTTATGTGTGTGGTGTGTATGGTTGAGAATATATGTATGAAATATATACATAAACACATAAGATATCCTTGCTCTAAAATAGCAGCATAGACACTGTCTGTGTATATGTAAGTAATGTATATGTGAGATTATATGTATGAAAGGTACACATAAGATATCCTTGCTCCAAAAGAGTAGCAATAGACTGACTCTCTCTCTCTCTCTCTCTCTCTCTCTCTCTCTCTCTCTCTCTCTCTCTCTCTCTCATCTCTCTCTCTCTCTCTCTCTCTCTCTCTCTCTCTCTCTCTCTCTCTCTCTCTCTCTCTCTCTCTCTGTGTTTTTACCCAAAACGAAAGATAAATGATATGCCTGTATTTGTGAGTATTTTTAATGAAAAATATACATGAACACATAAGATATCCTTATTCTAAAATAGTAGCAATAGACACTTTATGTGTGTGTATATATATGTATGAGTATGTATCATGAAAGGTATACATAAACACATAAGATATCCTTGCCCTAAAATAGTAGCATTGTGATGATAAGCATCATTCTGTGCAGAATACACCCCATAAGACCTGGCTCTGTTGCTGTCATGTGCATAAGCCATGTCCCCTTCCTCTGTTGCTGTCGTGTGTATAAGCCATAGGCCTGTTGCTGTCGTGTGTATAAGCCATATGTCCTGTTGCTGTCGTGTGTATAAGCCATATGACTGGGCTGTCGTGTG